>UESW01002803.1:0-23100 GCA_900491605.1 Calamus simplicifolius | reverse complement strand
GCTTGAGGAAGCTCGAAAGAGAAAGAGAGAGAGGCTCAGAGAGAGGAGCTCTCCTTGTGAGCGTTTAGGGGTGTAATGAATGTCTTACCTGGTCGAGGTCCCTCTTACCCTTTTTATAGATGCTTGGAACCCGTGGGCTTGGGGTGTGATTATCTGTCAGAGCATTAATTGATGGCAGTACAGTGGAGCTTACCTCATGTGACGTGTCGCGCTGCAGGCCATGTCCTGTCAGAGTTGGTGGCTGCAGGGCGTGGCCGATCGTTACGGTACTTGCCAGACGTATCCCCTACGTCACCTTTTTGGTTGTCCTGCGCAAACAGTGATGGGTGATAAAGTTAGTCGTGTGGGTCCCAAGGTATAGCCGTTGAGGGGAAAATGATGTTGAGTTGAAGCCAACTATCCCTCGTAGAGCATTTGATCATAGAGTGCTTGTGTGGCACCATTCATGCCCTTGGATGGGCTCCACAAAAGACCGAGGGTGATCACTTATATGGTACTGTTCACTTGCATGGCACTATTCACGGCTCAAGGGAGCTTGGCAGATGCATGTCCGAGGCTAAGCAGGAATTGAGGCCGAGAGGAGCAACGTGGCAACCATAAATGCCTTTATAAGGGGGGTGAATAAGGCAATAAATGCCTTAGAGTAATGAATGCACGTGGCCTTAAGTGCCTTGGAGGTGTCGGGTATCGGGTGTCGGTCTTGGAGGTGTCGGGTGTCGGCCTTGGAGGGGTCGGCCCGGGGTTGAGAAGGAGAGCCAAGGCGAGATGCCCGTGACACTTCATTCCATTTAATACTCTTCAAGCCATCATGACCATTTCTGCACCATTAAATGCTCCAGCCCATTGACTCGATCGGACATTAATGACGAAAGGTAGCCTTCGGGAAACCCATGCACATAACGTGACCCCCTCTTATTCTCTTTCTTCATTATGAGATGCCGATGGATGGATGTTGGGAGCTGAGGCCGAAAGGGGCTCCGTTGGTTTCCTTCCTTCATGGTTTTCTAACGGCGTTGGATCAGCCACATCAGATGCCCCCTCGCCCCTGAGACAAAGTGGGCCCACCCTAGCAAGGCGAAAGGGGCGTTACCTCCCAAGTGGCTGATCCTCGCCTGACTTTAGGCCTTTAACTTTTGACATGAAGTTTGGATGTGGGTCCCCGTCCATATGCTATTGAGGCAAAGACCAATGATGCCGCAATGATGCTCCTAAGACAGAGGGAGCCATTGCCGCGGAGGCAGAGATGAGCCGCTGAGGCTGTAATAAGGCCGTTCAGGCTAAAACAAGATGGCCGAAGCAGAAATAAAGCCACAGGGGCTGAAATAAAATTGCCTCTGTGTTTGGTATCGACATTGTAGTCAATTTTTGGCTTTTGGTGCCGAGCTGGTCTCGGGCTTGAGTGTCGATAGTTCATCGCTCTGCCAGTGGTACCCGGGCTTAAGGTGCCGGCGCTTAGGGCCGGCCGAGGCCTTCCCTGCTGGACCGGGCTTATGGTGCCGGTGCTTGGGGTCGACCGAGGCCTTCCCTGTTGGACCCGGGCTTAAGGTGCCGGCGCTTGGGGTCGACCAAGGTCTTCCCTACTGGACCTGAGCTTATGGTGCCGGCGCTTGGGGCCGACCGAGGCTTCCCTGCTGGACCTGGGCTTATGGTGCCGGCGCTTGGGGCCGACCGAAGCTTCCCTGCTGGACCCAGGCTTAAGGTGCCAGCTCTTGGGGTCGACCGAGGCCTTCCCTGCTGGACCCGGGCTTATGGTGCCGGTGCTTGGGTCCGACCAAGGCCTTCCCTGCTGGACCCGGGCTTAAGGTGCTGGCGCTTGGGGTCGACCGAGGCCTTCCCTGCTGGACCCGGGATTAAGGTGCCGGCGCTTGGGGTCGACCGAGGCCTTCCCTGCTGGACCCGGGCTTAAGGTGCCGGCACTTGGGGTCGACCGAGGTCTTCCATGCTGGACCCAGGCTTATGGTGCTGGTGCTTGGGGCCGACCGAGGCCTTCCCTGCTGGACCCGGGCTTAAGGTGTCGGCGCTTGGGGTCGACCGAGGCCTTCCCTGCTGGACCGGGCTTAAGGTGCCAGCGCTTGGGGTCGACCGAGGCCTTCCCTGCTGAACCCGGGCTTAAGGTGCCAGCGCTTGGGGTCGACCGAGGTCTTCCCTGCTGGACCCGGGCTTATGGTGTCGGTGCTTGGGGCCGACCGAGGCCTTTCCTGCTAGACCCAGGCTTAAGGTGCCGGCGCTTGGGGTCGACCGAGGCCTTCCCTGCTGGACCCAGGCTTAAGGTGCCGGCGCTTGGGGTCGACCGAGGTCTTCCCTGCTGGACCCGGGCTTATGGTCGGTGCTTGGGGCCGACCGAGGCCTTTCCTGCTGGACCCGGGCTTAAGGTGCCGGTTCTTGGGGTCGACCGAGGCCTTCCCTGCTGGACCCAGGCTTAAGGTGCCGGCGCTTGGGGTCGACCGAGGCCTTCCCTGCTGGACCCGGGCTTAAGGTGCCGGCGCTTGGGGTCGACCGAGGCCTTCCCTGTTGGACCCGGGCTTATGGTGCCGGTGCTTGGGGCTGACCGAGGCCTTCCCACCCAGGCTTAAGGTGCCGGCGCTTGGGGTCGACCGAGGCCTTCCCTGCTGGACCCAGGCATAAGGTGCTGGCGCTTGGGGTCGACCGAGGCCTTCCCTGCTGGACCCGGGCTTATGGTGCCGGTGCTTGGGGTCGACCGAGGTCTTCCCTGCTTGGGGTCGACCGAGATCTTCCCTGCTAGACCCGGGCTCATGGTGCCGGTGCTTGTGGCCGATCGAGGCCTTCCCTGCTGGACCCGGGCTTAAGGAGCCGGTGCTTGGGGTCGACCGAGGTCTTCCCTGCTGGACCGGGCTTATGGTGCCGGTGCTTGGGGCCGACCGAGGCCTTCCTGCTGGACTCGGGCTTAAGGTGCCGGCGCTTGGGGCCGACCGAGGCCTTCCCTGCTAGACCCGGGCTTAAGGTGCCGGCGCTTGGGGTCGACCGAGGCCTTCCCTACTGGACCCGGCATAAGGTGTCGGCGCTTGAGGTCGACCGAGGTCTTCCCTGCTAGACCCGGGCTTATGGTGCCGGCGCTTGGGGCCGACCGAGGCCTTCCCTGCTGGACCCGGGCTTAAGGTGCCAGCGCTTGGTGTCGACCGAGGCCTTCCCTGCTGGACCCGGGCTTAAGGTGCCGGCGCTTGGGATCGACCGAGGTCTTCCCTGCTAAACCCGGGCTTATGGTGTCGGTGCTTGGGGCGACCGAGGCCTTCCCTGCAGGACCCGGGCTTAAGGTGCCGGGGCTTGGGGCCGACCGAGGCCTTCCCTGCTAGACCCGGGCTTAAGGTGCCGGCGCTTGGGGTCGACCGAGGCCTTCCCTGCTGGACCCGAGCTTATGGTGCCGGTGCTTGGGGTCGACCGAGGCCTTCCCTGCTGGACCCGGGCATATGGTGCCGGTGCTTGGGGCCGACCGAAGCTTCCCTGCTGGACCCAGGCTTAAGGTGCCAGCTTGGGGTCGACCGAGGACTTCCCTGCTGGACCCGGGCTTATGGTGCCGGCGCTTGGGGCCGACCAAGGCCTTCCCTGCTGGACCCGGGCTTAAGGTGCCGGCGCTTGGGGTCGACCGAGGCCTTCCCTGCTGGACCCGGGATTAAGGTGCCGGCGCTTGGGGCCGACCAAGGCCTTCCCTGCTGGACCCGGGCTTAAGGTGCCGGCGCTTGGGGTCGACCGAGGCCTTCCCTGCTGGACCCGGGATTAAGGTGCCGGCGCTTGGGGTCGACCGAGGCCTTCCCTGCTGGACCCGGGCTTAAGGTGCCGGCACTTGGGGTCGACCGAGGTCTTCCCTGCTGGACCCGGGCTTATGGTGCTGTGCTTGGGGCCAACCAAGGCCTTCCCTGCTGGACACGGACTTAAGGTGCCGGCGCTTGGGGTCGACCGAGGCCTTCCCTGCTGAACCCGGGCTTAAGGTGCCGGCGCTTGGGGTCGACCGAGGTCTTCCCTGTTGGACCCGGGCTTATGGTGCTGGTGCTGGGGCTGACCGAGGCCTTCCCTGCTGGACCCAGGCTTAAGGTGCCGGCGCTTGGGGTCGACCGAGGCCTTCCCTGCTGGACCCAGGCTTAAGGTGCCGGCGCTTGGGGTCGACCGAGGCCTTCCCTGCTGGACCCAGGCATAAGGTGCTGGCGCTTGGGGTCGACCGAGGCCTTCCCTGCTTGGGGTCGACCGAGATCTTCCCTGCTAGACCCGGGCTCATGGTGCCAGCGCTTGGGGCCGACCGAGGCCTTCCCTGCTGGACCCGGGCTTAAGGTGCCGGTGCTTGGGGTCGACCGAGGTCTTCCCTGCTGGACCGGGCTTAGGGTGCCGGTGCTTGGGGCCGACCGATGCCTTCCTTGCTAGACTCGGGCTTAAGGTGCCGGCGCTTGGGGCCGACCGAGGCCTTCCCTGCTAGACCCGGGCTTAAGGTGCCGGCGCTTGGGGTCGACCGAGGCCTTCCCTACTGGACCCGGGCATAAGGTGTCGGCGCTTGAGGTCGACCAAGGTCTTCCCTGCTAGACCCGGGCTTATGGTGCCGGCGCTTGGGGCCGACCGAGGCCTTCCCTGCTGGACCCGGGCTTAAGGTGCCAGCGCTTGGGGTCGACCGAGGCCTTCCTTGCTGGACCCGGGCTTAAGGTGCCGGCGCTTGGGGTCGACCGAGGTCTTCCCTACTGGACCTGGGCTTATGGTGCCGGCGCTTGGGGCCGACCGAGGCTTCCCTGCTGGACCTGGGCTTATGGTGCCGGCGCTTGGGGCCGACCGAAGCTTCCCTGCTGGACCCAGGCTTAAGGTGCCAGCTCTTGGGGTCGACCGAGGCCTTCCCTGCTGGACCCGGGCTTATGGTGCCGGCGCTTGGGGCCGACCAAGGCCTTCCCTGCTGGACCCGGGCTTAAGGTGCCCGCTTGGGGTCGACCAAGGCCTTCCCTGCTGGACCCGGGATTAAGGTGCCGGCGCTTGGGGTCGACCGAGGCCTTCCCTGCTGGACCCGGGCTTAAGGTGCCGGCACTTGGGGTCGACCGAGGCCTTCCCTGCTGGACCCGGGCTTATGGTGCTGGTGCTTGGGGCCGACCGAGGCCTTCCCTGCTGGACCCGGGCTTAAGGTGCCGGCGCTTGGGGTCGACCGAGGCCTTCCCTGCTGGACCGGGCTTAAGGTGCCAGAGCTTGGGGTCACCGAGGCCTTCCCTGCTGAACCCGGGCTTAAGGTGCCAGCGCTTGGGGTCGACCGAGGTCTTCCCTGCTGGACCCGGGCTTATGGTGTCGGTGCTTGGGGCCGACCGAGGCCTTTCCTGCTAGACCCAGGCTTAAGGTGCCGGCGCTTGGGGTCGACCGAGGCCTTCCCTGCTGGACCCGGGCTTAAGGTGACGACGCTTGGGGTCGACCGAGGTCTTCCCTGCTGGACCCGGGCTTATGGTGTCGGTGCTTGGGCCGATCGAGGCCTTTCCTGTTGGACCCGGGCTTAAGGTGCCGGTGCTTGGGGTCGACCGAGGCCTTCCCTGCTGGACCCAGGCTTAAGGTGCCGGTGCTTGGGGTCGACCGAGGCCTTCCCTGCTGGACCCGGGCTTAAGGTGCCGGCGCTTGGGGTCGACCGAGGTCTTCCCTGCTGGACCCGGGCTTATGGTGCCGGCGCTTGGGGTCGACCGAGGCCTTCCCTGCTGGATCCGGACTTAAGGTGCCGGCGCTTGGGGTCGACCGAGGCCTTCCCTGCTGAACCCGGGCTTAAGGTGCCGGCGCTTGGGGTCGACCGAGGTCTTCCCTGTTGGACCCGGGCTTATGGTGCCGGTGCTTGGGGCTGACCGAGGCCTTCCCTGCTGGACCCAGTCTTAAGGTGCCGGCGCTTGGGGTCGACCGAGGCCTTCCCTGCTGGACCCAGGCATAAGGTGCTGGCGCTTGGGGTCGACCGAGGCCTTCCCTGCTGGACCCGGGCTTATGGTGCCGGTGCTTGGGGTCGACCGAGGTCTTCCCTGCTTGGGGTCGACCGAGATCTTCCCTGCTAGACCCGGGCTCATGGTGCCGGTGCTTGGGGCCGATCGAGGCCTTCCCTGCTGGACCCGGGCTTAAGGTGCCGGTGCTTGGGGTCGACCGAGGTCTTCCCTGCTGGACCGGGCTTATGGTGCCGGTGCTTGGGGCCGACCGAGGCCTTCCTTGCTGGACTCGGGCTTAAGGTGCCGACGCTTGGGGCCGACCGAGGCCTTCCCTGCTAGACCCGGGCTTAAGGTGCCGGCGCTTGGGGTCGACCGAGGCCTTCCCTACTGGACCCGGGCATAAGGTGTCGGCGCTCGAGGTCGACCGAGGTCTTCCCTGCTAGACCCGGGCTTATGGTGCCGGCGCTTGGGGCCGACCGAGGCCTTCCCTACTGGACCCGGGCTTAAGGTGCCAGCGCTTGGGGTCGACCGAGGCCTTCCCTGCTGGACCCGGGCTTAAGGTGCCGGCGCTTGGGGTCGACCGAGGTCTTCCCTGCTAAACCCGGGCTTATGGTGTCGGTGCTTGGGGCCGACCGACGCCTTCCCTGCTGGACCCGGGCTTAAGGTGCCGGGCTTGGGGCCGACCGAGGCCTTCCCTGCTAGACCCGGGCTTAAGGTGCCGGCGCTTGGGGTCGACCGAGGCCTTCCCTGCTGGACCCGGGCTTATGGTGCCGGTGCTTGGGGTCGACCGAGGCCTTCCCTGCTGGACCCGGGCATATGGTGCCGGCGCTTGGGGCCGACCGAAGCTTCCCTGCTGGACCCAGGCTTAAGGTGCCAGCTCTTGGGGTCGACCGAGGACTTCCCTGCTGGACCCGGGCTTATGGTGCCGGCGCTTGGGGCCGACCAAGGCCTTCCCTGCTGGACCCGGGCTTAAGGTGCCGGCGCTTGGGGTCGACCGAGGCCTTCCCTGCTGGACCCGGGATTAAGGTGCCGGCACTTGGGGTCGACCGAGGCCGTCCCTGCTGGACCCGGGCTTAAGGTGCCGGTACTTGGGGTCGACCGAGGTCTTCCCTGCTGGACCCGGGCTTATGGTGCTGGTGCTTGGGGCCGACCGAGGCCTTCCCTGCTGGACCCGGGCTTAAGGTGCCGACGCTTGGGGTCGACCGAGGCCTTCCCTGCTGGACCGGGCTTAAGGTGCCAGAGCTTGGGGTCGACCGAGGCCTTCCCTGCTGAACCCGGGCTTAAGGTGCCAGCGCTTGGGGTCGACCGAGGTCTTCCCTGCTGGACCCGGGCTTATGGTGTCGGTGCTTGGGGCCGACCGAGGCCTTTCCTGCTAGACCCAGGCTTAAGGTGCCGGCGCTTGGGGTCGACCGAGGCCTTCCCTGCTGGACCCGGGCTTAAGGTGCCGGCGCTTGGGGTCGACCGAGGTCTTCCCTGCTGGACCCGGGCTTATGGTGTCGGTGCTTGGGGCCGACCGAGGCCTTTCCTGCTGGACCGGGCTTAAGGTGCCGGTGCTTGGGGTCGACCGAGGCCTTCCCTGCTGGACCCAGGCTTAAGGTGCCAGCGCTTGGGGTCGACCGAGGCCTTCCCTGCTGGACCCGGGCTTAAGGTGCCGGCGCTTGGGGTCGACCGAGGTCTTCCCTGCTGGACCCGGGCTTATGGTGCCGGCGCTTGGGGCCAACCAAGGCCTTCCCTGCTGGACCCGGACTTAAGGTGCTGGCGCTTGGGGTCGACCGAGGCCTTCCCTGCTGAACCCGGGCTTAAGGTGCCGGCGCTTGGGGTCGACCGAGGTCTTCCCTGTTGGACCCGGGCTTATGGTGCCGGTGCTTGGGGCTGACCGAGGCCTTCCCTGCTGGACCCAGGCTTAAGGTGCCGGCGCTTGGGGTCGACCGAGGCCTTCCCTGCTGGACTCAGTCATAAGGTGCTGGCGCTTGGGGTCGACCGAGGCCTTCCCTGCTGGACCCGGGCTTATGGTGCCGGTGCTTGGGGTCGACCGAGGTCTTCCCTGCTTGGGGTCGACCGAGATCTTCCCTGCTAGACCCGGGCTCATGGTGCCGGTGCTTGGGGCCGATCGAGGCCTTCCCTGCTGGACCCGGGCTTAAGGTGCCGGTGCTTGGGGTCGACCGAGGTCTTCCCTGCTGGACCGGGCTTATGGTGCCGGTGCTTGGGGCCGACCGAGGCCTTCCTGCTGGACTCGGGCTTAAGGTGCCGGCGCTTGGGGCCGACCGAGGCCTTCCCTGCTAGACCCGGGCTTAAGGTGCCGGCGCTTGGGGTCGACCGAGGCCTTCCCTACTGGACCCGAGCATAAGGTGTCGGCGCTTGAGGTCGACCGAGGTCTTCCCTGCTAGACCCGGGCTTATGGTGCCGGCGCTTGGGGCCGACCGAGGCCTTCCCTGCTGGACCCGGGCTTAAGGTGCCAGCGCTTGGGGTCGACCGAGGCCTTCCCTGCTGGACCCGGGCTTAAGGTGCCGGCGCTTGGGTCGACCGAGGTCTTCCCTGCTAAACCGGGCTTATGGTGTCGGGCTTGGGGCCGACCGAGGCCTTCCCTGCTGGACCCGGGCTTAAGGTGCCGGTGCTTGGGGCCGACCGAGGCCTTCCCTGCTGGACCCGGGCTTAAGGTGCCGGCGCTTGGGGTCGACCGAGGCCTTCCCTGCTGGACCCGGGCTTATGGTGCCGGTGCTTGGGGTCGACCGAGGCCTTCCCTGCTGGACCCGGGCTTATGGTGCCGGCGCTTGGGGCCGACGAGGCCTTCCCTGCTGGACCCGGGCTTATGGTGCCGGCGCTTGGGTTCGATTGAGGCCTTCCCTGCTGGACCCGAGCTTAAGGTGCTGGCGCTTGGGGTCGACCGAGGCCTTCCCTGCTGGACCCGGCTTAAGGTGCCGGCGCTTGGGGTCGATCGAGGTCTTCCCTACTGGACCCGGGCTTGTGGATGCCAAAGCGAGGTTGGTCTTGGATGTTGATGCAAGGTAAATCTTCCTGCATGGCATTTTTAAGTATAATGAAAGAAAACTGTCTTAAGTGCAATATACTTAGCTCTTGTAGCACCCATGTTTTCCTTTTGTGGATTTGAGCACTTCTGCCCGCTGGTGGTCTGCCCCCAGGGAGTCATGTTAGTCGGATTGGAAGTGTCGTTGCCCTTACTTGGGCCTTCCCTCGCATTGGAGGCCAGGACGAGATGCCTGTGGCCGGAAGAAGCTGGAAACCGGGACAAAGCTGGAGTCCGTTGAGGAAAGCCTCGACAGTTGGCGGTCATTGAAGATGAATGGCTGGGAGAGTCCATCGAGGGCGTTGCTGAGAGTAAAAAGGTCGGAGGAGTTGCTGGGAGGGCTCTTTGCCTAGCTTTTTCTTTGAAGAGATTGATTGCCCTCGGTGCTGAAGCTTAAGAGCAGCAGTCAAAGCCTTTTGTCCTCATCTTCCTCCTTGCATTAATTACAACAACACCTCTCGGCTTGCCACCATCAGAAATTAAAATGCCCATAAATGCTTGAGGTGACGGATAATGTCTCAAGTCCATCCCTTTTGGAAATTATTCTGCTACCCATGTTGCAGTCCACCTCTGGCCGATTTTTGAGCCTTTGAGTGAGCTCTTCCATCCCCCGGTGTTGTTCATCCAGATGCTTCCTCATCTAAGAACCAGATGATTAAGGGGTGGAGTGGCTGCTTGAGCGGGAGGTAGGAGACTGCAGTCTCTTGAAAGCTTCATGATGGTGGTGCTTAGATGGCGCATGATAGTGATAACTTCTCCCTGAAGAGATTTTCTATAGATGAATCGTTGACTAACGGGTGCAGCTATCATGAGCGATGTGAGAAGCTTGGGCTGCTGCTGAGTGGCCACCAAACGTTGCTTCTGCAGTTCATGAATTGCTGCATTCAAGTCTTGAACTTGTTGATTGAAGATGGCCAGCTGGTTAATTAGAGCAGCTGAGGTTGGTGGTGAAGGAGCAGAGAGGGTGGCCTTTTGCTGCCTAGTGCGATGTGGATGCCCCCCAGCACGATTGGTGAGAACCTTCGGCATGCGCATCACCACCATAGCTATCTTAGAGGGGACGGAGACTTATAGCTCAAGGAGACAGAGCTTTCTTTCCTTCAGCGCGTCCCCCCTTCCTGGCGCGCCAATCTGTTGACGCCAGATCACCGCCCTCGAGCGTCCGCGAGCATCCGGTCGCCTCCTCCAGCGAGCTCCTCGCGCCTGCAAACAAGTCCCGGGGGCCAGAGATTCCGGCGGGGACCCTCCGACGCTCAAGTCAGTGCTCTGGGCAACGGCCGTGAGCTTGAGGAAGCTCGAAAGAGAAAGAGAGAGAGGCTCAGAGAGAGGAGCTCTCCTTGTGAGCGTTTAGGGGTGTAATGAATGTCTTACCTGGTCGAGGTCCCTCTTACCCTTTTTATAGATGCCTGGAACCCGTGGGCTTGGGGTGTGATCACCTGTCAGAGCATTAATTGATGGCAGTACAGTGGAGCTTACCTCTATGTGACGTGTCGCGCTGCAGGCCGTGTCCTGTCAGAGTTGGTGGCTGCAGGGCATGGCCGATCGTTACGGCGCTTGCCAGACGTATCCCCTACGTCACCTTTTTGGTTGTCCTACGAAAACAGTGATGGGTGATAAAGTTAGTCGTGTGGGTCCCAAGGTATAGCCGTTGAGGGAGAAATGATGTTGAGTTGAAGCCAACTATCCCTCGTAGAGCATTTGATCATGGAGTGCTTGTGTGGCACCATTCATGCCCTTGGATGAGCTCCACAAAAGACCGAGGGTGATCACTTATATGGTACTGTTCACTTGCATGGCACTATTCACGGCTCAAGGGAGCTTGGCAGATGCATGTCCGAGGCTAAGCAGGAATTGAGGCCGAGAGGAGCAACGTGGCAACCATAAATGCCTTTATACAGGGGGGTGAATAAGGCAATAAATGCCTTAGAGTAATGAATACACGTGGCCTTAAGTGCCTTGGAGGCGTCGGGTGTCGGCCTTGGAGGTGTTGGGTGTCGGCCTTGGAGGTGCCGGCCTTAGAGGCGTCGGCCTTGGAGGTGTCGGGTGTCGGCCTTAGAGGGGTCGGCCCTGGGGTTGAGAAGGAGAGCCAAGGCGAGATGCCCGTGACACTTCATTCCATTTAATGCTCTTCAAGCCATCATAACCATTTTTGCCCCATTAATGCTCCAGCCCATTGACTCACATTAATGACGAAAGGTAGCCTTTGGGAAACCCACGCACATAACGTGACCCCCTCTTATTCTCTTTCTTCATTATGAGATGCCGGTGGATGGATGTTAAGAGCTGAGGCCGAAAGGGGCTCCGTCGGTTTTCTTCCTTTACGGTTTTCTAACGGCGTTGGATCAGCCACATCAGCTGCTATAACAGTGCCTTTCTTCCACGGGTTAGTTGGACCATCTGAGGTATTTACTGATATGCTTTTGCTTTTTCCTTTTTCCCCTGAGCAATTACTGATTTTCTTATTAAGCTTCAGTTCTTGTTTCAAAACTAAACCAGTTATGAATTAGAAATATTACTCTCCAATTACGTATACTTTGTCTCGATATATGCTTGATATGGTAGCCAATACTTCAAGCTCTGTAACAAATTGGGGGATTGCTACCTATCCAGTGAATGCTGATACTAGGAATTTATGCTTTACTCCCTTGGGGGTGGCACTGATATTAGGAACTTATGCTACTATTCTTAGGGGATTTTGGCTGCTTCATATTCCTGAAGGCATTCTCCTTTTCATAAAGCTTACGTTTCGTTTTCTTATAATTATAATTTGGTGGAAATTTAAGAGAACTCCTGTCAATTGACTTCTAGTTCATGACTATTCTCCCTTTTTGAAATTTTGTGACTGTCCTCATATCATAATATCCGGTTTCTTTTCCAACAAATGCCGTCCTAAAGAACAACCGTTAATCACAATCATGGTACTCTTGAAAGAAAGGTAATGACTATTAACTAAGTATAATTTTTTTCTTAGTCAATTTTTACTTAAGACATAAATTATTTTTTATTCTTTCTGTGCAACTCCACTGATCCCTCTGCTTTATTACTTGCTGACTCTGCATTTCCATGCTTGTTAATATGCTTGTCAAATTATCTAATTTTGATAAGAGTAATGGTATCACTGAGAGAATGAGGAACAACAGTACATTCAAGCACCATCCTGTACTTGACCATAGAGACCATGGATTGCATGCATGAATATTATTCCCAGTTCGACAAATTATGTGCATCATACATTTTTGTGCTGCTGTTAGATCCCTGTGCTCTTTGACATAGATGCGAGCATCATCTATCATGGTCTAGATCACATATATGCTTAACAAACGTTTAGAATGCCAATGATATTATCTATTTTACCATCTTCTGCCATTATGCTCATGCAGATGAACAAAATACTCATTGTCACACTGATATAGACATGTTTGATATGTTTTACTGCTAGCTTTATCTGGTACTTTCTCATGCTTTGCTTTCATGAGTGCTTCTTTTTGCTTTATACTGTTACTAAAATTTTTCATGTTACAAATTTTCCTACATTTGCCTGTCATAAGAATGCAGACGTGTACTAATAAGATGGCATTAGTTTATCCTATGTTCATCGGTTCTCACTAGAGTTGATTCATGTGATTCAATAAAGCTTATGGTTTCTTTGGTCATAGTTGAAGGAACCGAATATAAAGGACATACCGATAATGACGGACATACCTCAATATCGGCAGCAGCGGAAGCAGGATCGTTGGTCGTCAGGGGCTACCAAGTCCCCTGTATGTCCATGCCCCTAAGCCGCAGCACCAGTGAGGAAGAGGAGGAAGAGCCCTTCGTGACCCTCGGATGCGTCTCTCACTCAGAAGACCTCATCACGAAGACACCTTCGGTCTTCTTTTTAAAGAAGGATATCACCAGCGGATAAGCCAGAGTATTACTACGAAGCGTCCCTCAGAATCCGAAGAGTCGTAGAGTCTTCAGGGACTCTTGGGATATCGTGTGGACAAATTAATGGCATCCAGACCAACAATCTCCCACTCGTCCACACAGGAACATTATAACCTCAACTCTCTCAACTTACAGTGCGGTGGGGTGTGCGACCCGACGAAACTCACACACAGTGACACATAGCGGATAAACTGCATTAAGTTAATAAATAACTAACGCAGTGATCATGAATACAATCCAATCCCGTCTGTGTCCTAGATAATCCGATCACACCTATCAAGCACTCTCAATCCCTCAAGAGATCTACCCTGAGCAGCACTTGAAAAACACAAAGTCATAATGTTGGTATCCATAATCATATGCAACTCATACACATGATTGCCCAGGTAATGGCTCACAAACATAAGGTGTGGTCACGAATAATCTTCCTTGAACACTCATACCAGTCCATCATTGTCTAGTTGACTTCCTAGGATTGTCTCATGTGGCCGCATCAATTCCATGACCCTGAGGACAACGCTAAGGAAGTCATCCTGCACTCCAACTTCATGATATAGGTTCAAGTCCAAGGACACTACATAGTTGTAAGACTCACACGATAATGGAGAGGGAATATTTGCATTACCCCTTATAATGTTAACTTTAGCACATGCAACGTAATACATGCTACGATGGAGCTCCCACTCAATGGGCCATGTCATACTCAAACATCGTACGAACACAAGTCCAGGCATCACAAAGTTGCCTGACTCAAGCATACACCAATGCTTCCGGTTCGGCTATAACAGGCTTAGTACGGATCTATGGACATATCACTATTGATACGCTGCACACGCATATATATGCTCCGTACTCAACTCTCCTGAGTCTCATCTCAGTCCAAACTGAGGCGACTTTGATTATAATCTTTTCATTATAATTTTTGTAGCACATTTTCAACCCATGCAATATGCAACTCATGCACTGCTACTCAAGCAACTATAATGGCTACTTTAGTCTCATCCTACCTACTACAAAAGTGTCAGGGCGATCACCTGTGTGAGTGGGCTGATCTAAGCCTGTGATATTTATACACATATGTGCCTATAAATATGAACACATCATAATAATGAAAATAAACATTTCATAAACTTTAACACATAGTCATTGATGTCCATTACAATCCCTGTCTGACAACAAAAAGAACAAACACAAACCCCTCACATGAGCCTGGAACACATCCCTAGGAATAGGCTTTGTCAGAGGATCAGCCAGCATCCTGCCAGTGTAAATATGCTGTAGGATAACTTCTCCTTGCTTGACCATGTCTCTAATGAAGTGATATCTGATGTCAATATGCTTGGTCCTTCCATGGTACTTAGGATCCTTAGCATATTGTAATGCTGCCATACTATCAGAACTGATCTGAATAGCCTCATGTGGAGTAGCTGATATCTCAAGTCGCCTCAAGAACCTCCTCAGCCATACAGCCTCCTGGACAGCAGCCGAACAAGCAATATATTCGGCTTCTATGGTGGACAGGGCAGTACAGCTTTGTTTCTTACTATACCAAGTGACAGCTCCACCTCCAAAGATAAACACATATCCTGTGGTGGATCTATGCTCATCCCTATCACCTGCTCAATCAGAGTCACAAAAACCCTTTAATGTCAAATCTCCACCCTGATAGCATAGGGTAAGATTGGCAGTACCACGAAGGTAATGAAAAATCCTTTTAACTACAACCCAATGAGCAAGTCCTGGATTACTTTGATATCGGCTAACCAAGCCGACTGCAAAGCAAAAGTCAGGGGAGTACACAACATAGCATACATCAAGCTCCCTACTGCACTAGCATAGGAGATCCTGCTCATCTTTTCTCTCTCCTCATCAGTTCTAGGCACTGATCGATGCTTAAAGTATAGCCCTTCTCTATTGGGGTATCAACGGGTTTAGAATAGTGCATTCAGAATCGTTCTAAGACTTTCTCAATATATGTTTCTTGTGACAAACCAAGAAACCTCTTAGCACGATTCCTTAGGATCCTCACTCCCAGCACAAAATTCGCCTCACCCATATCCTTCATCTCAAAGACAGAGGACAGCCACTCTTAGTGGCATTGATCACTCCAATAGAACTCCCAACAATTAGGATGTCATCTACATACAACGCCAAGATCAGAAACCCATCATCTGATTTCTTAATGTACACACAGTGGTCCTCCTCAATCATATCTAAGCCAATCGATGTAATGGCTTCATGAAACTTGAGGTACCATTGCCTAGATGACTGCTTGAGACCATATATGGATCTTCTAAGGCGGCACACTTTGCCCTCATGTCCTTTGGTCACAAAGCCCAAGGGTTGATCCATATAGATCTTTCATCCAGGCTTTCATTAAGAAACGTTGTTTTAACATCCATTTGATGTAGCTCCAAATCTAAATGGGCTACAATAGCTAGGATCAGGCGAATGAAGGCAAATCTCACCATAGGAGAAAATGGCTCCTCAAAGTCTACACCCTCCATCTGGGTATAGCCCTTCGCCACAAGACGAACCTTGTACTTATCAATTGACCCATCAGCCTTACGCTTAATCTTAAGAACCCACTTATTTCCATAGATTTACATCAAGGTGGAAGGTCTACCAAGTCCCACACATGATTCTTGGCTATCGATACCATCTCATCTTCCATAGCAGCTTGCCACTCACTATGAGCAGGTGAATCAAGCGCCTCTTCAACAGAAGCAGGCCCATCTGGATCCAACGGAGCACAGAGAAACACATTCACTTCGATCCCAAAATGTCATCGTGGAATATGACCACGTTTTTCTCCGTAACTACGGATCTGAACCCTGAAGATGCTCTCAGGTGGTGCATCAACCCTCATAGGTGAGCTCCTACTAGGCTCAGCTTGTGCGCTCCCACTGTCTGGTGCGACACTCCCACTGGGCCTAGCATTCCCACTATCTATGGCGATCTCTGAAATAGGTCGAAAATCTCCTCCCTCGCCAGAGATAGTAGGAAGGTCCTCCTGTAACTCATACAGGGATAGGTCCTTACTAATTTCACCAATGCTCGGGAATTCATTCTCTAGAAACTCACGTCTCTGACTCCACTTCAGTCAACCCTCCATCAGAATGTGCACCATACATCACGTAACCCTTCAAATTCTCCCTGATGAACACCTTTTTGCTGGCTTTAGGACCCAGCTTTTCCAACTTATGGGAGGCGTTGTGAACATATCCTGCTGAGCCCCAAGGGCGCAAATGATCCACAGAGGGTCGCATGCCATGCCATAGCTCATATGGAATGGAGGGTACCATTTTACTAGGGACACGGTTAAGGATGTAGGCAGCAGTCAACAGCGCATCTCCCTAAAAACTGATTGGAAGATTGCCTTGCGCCATCATCGACCTAACCATGTCTAGTAAAGTCCTGTTGCGATGCTCGGCAACACCATTCTGTTGTGGTGTCCCAGGAATGGTAAGCTGCCTACGTATCCCCTTTTCCTTATAGAGCCGCTGGAATTGTTCAGATAGATATTCGCGACCTCTATCAGTCGGAGAGTCTTCAAAGACCTTTCCTTCTGATTTTCTACCTCAGCTAAAAATCGTCTGAAACAATCCAGCGCTTCATAGCGGTGGAAGATCAGGTACACATACCTGAATCGCGAAAAATCATCTATAAATGTGAGGAAATAGGAAGCGCCATACCGCGCCTTGACTCTTATGGGTCCACAGATATCAGAGTGAACAAGCTCTAATGGATGAGAGGCCCTAGTAGCCTTATCAAAAGGCTTTCTTGTTGCTTTCCTGCTAGACAAGACTCGCACACAGGTAGACTTATCTTGGTAAGAGGGCCTAATAGCCCTGCTTTAGTCATACGTGCCATCCTATCTTGGCCACATGACCAAGTCTGGCATGCCAAAGAAAACTATCATCACATGCAGGAATGGAAGCACAAGAAAAAGAGGAGTAAGAAGCACACAATTCAACATCAAGTCTAAAGAACCCTTATGACAAATATCCAAAAAGGACAAAACACCATCCAGATAGACTAACATACGGTCACCAAAAAAACTAAAAGTGTAACCAAGTACCAACAGGGCAAGAATAGAACAAAGATTACACCGGATAGTTGGGACATACAAAACGTCATTTAGGATCAACACATGTCCACCACGAAGCGTAACACGATATGCTCCTACACCTAAAACCTGCTCACGCAGACCATTCCTAAGCACGACAAACTGGGTATTTACAGGTATCCGATGAAAATCTACAAAACCAGCTCGATCTCGCACTATATGTTTATTCGCTTCCGAATCTACAATCCAATCGGGGAGAGTGTCAGCAACTAATACATATGAACAAACATAGAGATAGCTTAATATGGAGCATACCTTCTTTGGCTCAGTGCAATCACGAGCAAAGTGGCCTTTATCTCCACAGTTATAGCACTTAATCTTTGTCATATCTCTCTTGCCCCCTCGATGTCTCTCTTAGGTTTGGCCACAGTTTTTTCTTTATATCCTTGAGCACTCCTGTGACGTGCCTTTCCCTTCTTTTTGTTCCTGGGCCTCGAAGACTCACCAGTAACCATATAGACCGAAGGGATGGAAGTCTCAATACGCTCAGCCTCTAGCTCAAGGTGACAAGCAATATCCTCAAAAGTCTTAATGTGCTCACTATGAGTCATCAAGAGCTTCATCTGACTCCACTAAGGGTCAGGCAGTGAACGAATCACTGCTAGGACTTGTTGCTCATCAGTAAGGTCAACTCCAGCAGCCTTCATATCCCTAATCATGTTTCCCATCACACGAAGGTGGGTCGACATGAAATGATCGGGATCATTGACATATTGTATGAATCTAAGGTTCAAGGCACGTAGCCTTGTGGCCGAAGTTTGACCAAACCTGATCTTGAGCAGGTTCTACATATCCTGAGCAGTCTGGCAATGCTCAAAGTTGCCAATAAGATCATTGTGCATGCTGCTCAACATGGTAAAGCGTGCACAACGATCTTTCTTGACCCAATTGTCATAGGCTTCCCGATCAAGGCAATGTTGCTCAGTAGTGCCAGGGGCTGGTGGTGTCATACTAGTTATCAGGGTCTCCAAGACTTCTAATTCATTCAGCAAGTATTGGATTTTTCTATGCCACATTTTATAGTTTTGTCCATCTAGCTTCTCACCTTTGTTGAGATCAGCTATCACAGATTTGGAGGCTATCATTGCATTTAGTCAAGCAAGGTATGGACATTCGGCACATATCAGTGTATACTAATATCTAAAAAATAATCAGATTACAAATATTCCTTCTTATAAATGAGATCAAAAATTTTGCTAAGCTCATAATCATCACTCATTTAATAAGATAGAACACAGAATCTGATAATTTTTCATAGAAATATCTATATTGTCCACAAAACCAATGTAGGAACAAATCTGCAACGCAAACATATGCTACAACAAGCATATTTTTCATGTCAACTAAAGACATAATTTATAAATAATATATTATTTATGCACCAAGTCATAAATAAACATGCTCGCAGAAAATATATAGCATTTGACATAAATCCTTTCATGCACTAAGCATAAATAATTATGTCAACATAAATAACATGCAGAATTATGCATAAATCATATTTGTACACTAAGCATAAATAATTGTGCATCCAGAAAAAATTCACAGGAAAAATCAAACAGAATGGCAATAAAAATATTCATGCACAGAGCATAAACCACCATGCCACATCAAGAAAATTTTTAATAAATTTTCTAAGATATTCTATGAATTTTTATGATATTTCTACAATTTTTTTGATTTTTTTTTGATTTTCTACGATTTATCACTTAGCTGCTACGTTTCCGCTACATAGCTGCCAAGTAACAAGCATGTGGCCAGCACTGAACGCCACGTGGCAGACCTTTCAAATGCTGAACGATAGCAACAGCACCTCCCTTTTTCCTTTGATTTATTTGTTTTTTTATTATTGGTTGTTGGTTGGGTAATGAATTACCCCTGGAGTTTCAACTATTTACAGGTGGTGCAATCAACTCAAAAAAACAGGGAAGCCATTCAATGGATTCAAAATTCCTCGTTGTAACCAACAGATCATATACTATGACCCAAGAAAACAAAATGCCATCAAATTGTGCTGTAGCCGACTCTGCCGCCGCCCACTTGGTGGCGGTCAGAGCAGTCAAATCATCCCCAGCCCTTCGTGACCCTCGGACGCGTCTCTCACTCAGAAGACCTCATCACGAAGGAACCTCATCACGAAGACACCTTCGGTCTTCTTTTTAAAGAAGGCTATCACCAGTGAATAAGCTAGAGGTATTACCTACGAAGCGTCCCTCAGAATGCGAAGAGTCGTAGAGTCTTCAGGACTCTTGGGATATTGTGTGGACGAATTAATGGCACCCAGACCAACAATAATCAAAGTCTTGCTTTATGTTGACTCTTTTCTGTATGCACATGGACAGAGATTCTTGTCTAACCTGTTTATGGAGATAGCTTAACTTGATAGTCTCTAGAGCATGATTATTTGATTCTTGTCTTATTGCTTATGGACATGCTGCAGGTTGATCCTCCGACTCATCAAGTCAAGCTCTGTGATTTAGGAAGTGCCAAAGTTCTGGTTAGTAGCCCTAAATTTCAACATTTTTAAATGAAACTGTCCTGAGTGCATAATTTTAAATTTTTTGTCTTGCATATATATATATATATATATATATATATATATATATATATATATATATATATATATATGTGTGTGTGTGTGTGTGTGTGTGTGTGTGTGTGTGTGTGTGTGTGTAGAGTATCAGAGCTGATGTCTATTATGAAAATACATAAACACTATAAATAAAAAGACATTAGAACACAGAGAAGGTGATTTAACTTCTGAATTTGAACAAACCCTGTTTTAATTTCAAGCTTGTGCAGTTTTTTATGCATTGAAATGATATCAATATAATTCTGTAACATGATTGTGCTCATGTTAACTTGTATTTTGTTTTCATTCTTGTTTATTAATACCTCTTGCAAAATCTTGATGGGTCCACCAAAATATTTGGCACAGAAGAACAGTGATGATGGGGCACGAAAAAAAAATTGGTGGAATGAGGGGATGGTGATATGTTCTAAGTGATTACCACCCTTAATGAACATTTGAGCCCAAGCTATGGCTGAATTCATGCATGGGAGAAATGAAGAACATCAAACCGGAAGCAGAAATCTAAACACCCTTGTGCAAGCTTCTTTCAAAGAAATAAAAAGATTAGGATCTAAAGGTATGGAAACCTTCAAACTAAGTTAAGCCACCTTTAAAACTTCAGATCTAAAGGACCAAGATGTTTTTTTTTTTTTTCAACAATGAAGTAAGATCTTAAAGTGGAAGGGATGCACTCAACACTCAAAGAATTGAGGGTTGGTTGACAAGATCTACACTCCTTACTTAAGAACTCACCTTGGCACTTGATCCTTGACGTGGAGCCATCATCCTCAACTCTAACATCCTCAAGAGAACCTGCAAGTGATCAGAAGTAAGACCGTGGAGGCAAAGGAATTGAAGGAAATAAAAAAAAATCGAACAAGGAAAGGAAGGATTTGAAAAATTTTGCTGAGACTTGGGTTGGGTAGCACTTGTCCTTCTTCCTGAAACTATTATGGAACCTTGGTAGAATGGTTTAGAGTAGCAAATTGGGCCTCTCACCCTCTCCCTCAAGGAGTGACCTAGATCTAACACTAGGGAAACATGAGCCTCAACTCAAACTAAGAGCATCTCACCCTCTTTCATACTCAAAGATGAACAAGGCACTTGGCAAAAGAAATCAAATAAACTTGATTTTATTTCTCAAACTTCATATCTACAAGAGGGAAAGCTTGGCCTATTTATAGGCCAAAGGACTTCCAGAAATTTCAGCCCAAAAAACTAAAAGATCATAACAATCTAAGGATTAATTATGATATAGCTAACTAATTACAACCAATCCCTAACAAATTTGGTTGCACAATCTTCCATGTGGCACCTCCTTAGTTTGCCATGTGTCATCATCAGATACCTCCATGTGTCCTCCAAGATTTGACTTCTAAGTTTTCATGTGTCATCATCAGATACCTCCATGTGTCCTCTAAGATTTGACTTCCAAAGAGAAGACTTGATGTCTTGATAGCAGTATTGACTCAAGGCAGGAAGTGTCGATACTTTGAGACTTGGCAGAAGTTGAAATTTTGCAGCATGAGTTGCCACTTGAGAAATTGAAACTCTTGGCTCGAGTAAGTGGAACCTGCGAAAAGTGGATTAACTAAAAAACCAAATAGTGTCAGTCTGCAACCTTTTCTTCTTGCTGATGTCCCCATCAATTCTTCCCGGGTGAAAAAAACTCGGCCTTGACGAGTATGGATCATTTTGGCTTTGGTAATATTCAAGCATATCTGGATCGATCCTTTGCAGTTCTTCTTGAGTGATCCATGAGTCTTCAGAATCAGGTCTACCTTGCCAATGGACTAAGTAGCGTTGATAGTCTTTATTTCGGGTAGTGACAATCTTGTCATCTAATATCCGTTCAATTCTTTCTCGCTTTGTGGCTGGTGGACACTCTGGGATTGGTTCACTCTCAAAGGATGGATCAGGTTCTAAAAACTCACCGGGATTCATTGTTGGTTCCTTGTATTCTACCAGATCTAAAATATTAAAGGTGGAACTAATACCAAAGTCAGAAGGTAGGTCCAGTATATAAGCATTAGGTCCAATTCTTTTTATTATTTTGAAAGGACCTGCACCACGGGCGTGTAGTTTCTTCATAGTTCCCTTTGAAAACTGTTCAGGTCTAAGCCTTATCATGACAAAGTCTCCTACATAAAATTCTTTTGCTCTTCTATGGGAATTAGCCATATGCTTGTAACTCTCATTGCTTATATGGATTTTCTCGCTAATTTCTTTGTGTAAATCCCTAATGTGTTGTGCATATGACTCAGCAGACTCTGATGTTCGTACATACATGGGCAATGGAATGAGGTCTATTGGCTTTCTTGGTTTGTACCCATGAATAATCTCAAAAGGACTTTTTTCAGTGGATCTGTTAACTAAACTATTATAGGCAAACTCTATACGTGGCAGTAAAAGGTCCCAATTTCCAGTATGTTTTCCCACTAAACATCTCAACATATTTCCAAGACTTCTATTTACAACTTCTGTTTGACCATCAGTTTGGGGGTGATAAGTCGTAGAAAAGTTTAACTTGGTTCCTAGCATGTGCCATAGGGTTTTCCAAAAGTAACGGTGAACTTAACATCCCTATCAGACAATGGTTTTAGGTAACCCGTGTAATCTAACCACTTCATCTAGAAATAACTTGGCCACTTTCGATGCATCGAAGGTCTGGAACAAGGCAGAAAAGGTAACATTTTAGAAAATCTATCGACTACCATAAAGATGGAATCGTGTCTCCTTAAGATCTTTGGTAGTCCCAACACAAAGTCCATACTGATGTCTTACCAAGGTCGATCAGGGATGGGTAAAGGGGTGTATAGTCCAGTGTTTTGTTTTTGCATTTTAGCAACAGCACATGTCCTACACTGGGCTACGACTTGGGCAACATTTCGTTTTAAGCTGGGCCAAAAGAATTGTTCCTCCAAAGCTAGAATAGTTTTATTTCTTCCGAAATGGCCCGCTAAACCTCCGGCATGGATTTCCCAAATCAAGAATTCCCTAATTGAGGTTCGGGGAATATACAACTTATCTCCTTTAAAAAGGAACCCATCATGAAGAGTAAAGTCTTTGTATTCTCTAGAAGGCCTTAGACTGACAGATTCAAAAATCTCACTAAAGTCAGGGTAACTTTTATACTCTTCCTTCAACTTATCAAATCCTATGACTTCAGTACTTACGGACGTCAAGAGCATAGAACGTCGACTTAAAGCATCGGCAACCTTATTGTCAGAACTAGCACGGTGTTTTAGAACAAAGGTGTAAGCTTGGATGTACTCTACCCATTTTTCATGCCTAGGGTTTAACTTCTTTTGGGAGCTAAGGAATCGGAGGGCTTCATGATCGGAAAATAGTTCAAACTCCTGCGGTAACAAGTAATGTCTTTAATATTTTAAAGCCTGAACTACCGCTTATAACTCCTTGTCATAGGTGGAATATCTCAACTTTGCGCCATTTAGTTTCTCACTAAAAAAAGCTACCGGATGGTTCTCTTGACTTAAAACTCCACCAATTCCAATCCCAGAGGCATCACAAGCAACCTCAAAAACTTTAGAGAAGTCAGGCCTTAAGATTGGTA
>UESW01002802.1:54421-158873 GCA_900491605.1 Calamus simplicifolius | reverse complement strand
ATGTAATATGGGTTAGTTAGACTTGCATAAACTAGTGATTTATAATGAAGGTTTGATTTCACACACACATCATGAACAAAAAAAATTAATAACTTTCATGCAATGTCTTGGAAGGTCAGTCTGAAACTACTGGTTTAATATTTCAATGTTATGCATGCAGGAACTAGTTGAATGGGAGCACAAAAGCAAAATAGATGGAAAAATGCATGCGTGCGGACATGATGCACATGTTAGTATGCTGCTGGGGGCAGCAAAAATACTGCAGGATCTCAGGGAAACATTGCAGGTAACACTTACCTCTGCTAAATTGTAATGCTCATTTGCTCAAATATCTAATGTTGTGACCCATAAGAGGCGCTATACAATTTTACTGTTTCTTTAAGCCTTGATGTTCTTCAATTCTCAACAACTATATGACAGTCAACAGCTACAACACTCTTTGCCTACTCTATTTAATTGCATGTGAGTCATTCTAATCTCTCTCTGTGTCTCTCAATGTTTGACTTAGTTGAGAATTGAGTTTTTTTTGTCAAAATCAGAGGTCAATTATTCTATCTGCATCTCCAATTTCACAACAAAGAAGGTGTATATTCTAGAGTTCAAAATTCTTTAAAAAAGTTCCTTCATATGAATTCATTCAACTGTTGCATCCACTGTACCAAAAGTTGGCAATTTATAGCCCATTTAGTTAGTTTTCTTCCCAGACTGATGACTGATTGTCTTATGTGACACATGCCAACCAATAGAATCAAATGTGAAGTCACAATTAATATGCCACTGTTATTTTAACCAAATTATAAATTAGCTCTGCAGGCTGCAGTTCATCTTAAAAGTGTTCCTCCTCTAACAATATATCATTTTCATTTCATTGATGCACTAGGGAACAGTTGTTCTTATATTTCAACCAGCTGAGGAAAGAGGTGTCGGAGCACTACAGATGATCGAAGGAGGAGCACTGAAAGATGTAGAGGCCATATTTAGCATGCATGTATCTTTTGCCTATCCTACAGGGGTTGTTGCTTCCAGGCCAGGTGAATTTCTAGCTGGATGTGGAATCTTTGAAGCACATATTAGGAGAAAAGGGGGTCATGCAGCAGCAGCACAGGACTCTGCTGATCCTATTTTGGCAGCATCTGCTTCAATAATTAGTTTGCAAAATCTTATCTCAAGGGAAGCAGATCCTCTGGATTCTCAGGTATGTCTTTTGTCTGCCAAAATCCTCAAATAAATAACGTGTGAAATGCAAGATACTGAATAGAATGTCACTGCACTACAAATATAGTTGGGACTTCGCACAGATGACAGTTGTGGTGGTTAAGGAAAGAAACTCACCTTTGTTGACATTATGACCTGCTCTACTGCCTTAGGAATCAATTATCTATTTTTGAAATAAAATTTCTGTGTAAAATCTAATTATCTGGTTGTGCTAGGTAGTCAGCAATGCAACACATAACCATATACCAATGGACAAAAGTGGTGATAATAAAAGTAAATCCAAGTGGAGTAATTTGTGTGACCAAACCTGTTAGGATCAAAACTGGTAGAAAAAGAGACATCAAGGAGCTTAGGAATATTACAGTTTGTGAAGTTCCAATCTCTTATGTAGCTTGGCCAAGTAATTTCAGTCAAGTGACTGAAATACCCCAATCATAACATTGTATCAAACATATACTGCATGTCACAAAAGACATCTAATGTCCAATTGTTGATTAACAAATAGCCACTAAGAAAAAGATCATAAAAGTACATGTTTATCAGAATAAAACCTCAGGTCAAAACCAAAAATGACAACCTAGACAAAAGAAAACTTGCAACTAATTATTCCAGAGTGCTTCAGTAACTCACCAATTTATCAACTTATCAAACCGGAGATCGCAACTTTCTTGTGTACAAAATAGCAATCAAGTTCAGCACAATTTATCAGACAACAGAGCACAAAAAACATGTGTGTTCTCTAATTGTCACATACCAGTGGCATTGATTTAAGTAAAGTTAAGAGGCTTGTCAAGAAATAGAGCCAGTTTAGTTTGCACATGTGAGAGTCCTTTCCAACGTTCAGCTTCATTTATAGCAACTACTAACTGCTTTTATTTTTCCAATCCTTGAGATTACATGAATATAGCTGACATTATAGCATCTTTCAAGATCTGCACTATAGTATCAAAATGAAAGAGCATTCTGTACCTGAGCTAATCTTTCACAATAGAAATAGAAGGTTAATGTGTAATCATGAGGAACAAAACCAAAAGCTTTACATCTTTTTCCTGAAGCATTTGTGAATAAGAGCCTCTATCATATCAGATATTCATTTTAAGAACAATATCATCCACATAAACGGTCAGTGTGTCAATGCCATATCCAGTTCAAAATCAAAACGATTGTCATATTATCATTGGTGACCTCAGGTCTGGCCCAGGCACTGTTAGAATTTTTTTAAACAATATGAGGTTTCACTTTCAGTAAAAACAGCAATACACACACACACTTCCCATACATACTCAACACAATTCAACTCAACTTATCTAAGCCTTTTCCTAACTATATTGGGTTGGCTACATGAATTGCTTCCTCCACACTACTATTCAGGACTAAGTCGACACTCAAATTACAAATAGTTATATCTCTCTTAATTATTTCTATCCACGTTAATTTAGGTCTACCTCTACCTATATCAATACCATAGACTGTTAAAAGATCACTCTTTCTAATTGGAACATCTAAAGGTCTTTGTTGTATATGTTCAAACTACCGTAATCAGTTTTTTCTCATTTTATCTTCAATTAGGGCTATTCTATCATTTCTACACACTTCCCATACATCTTCAATGTAAAAAACTTTCCAGCATTGACTTTACGCTTTCAGTCAAAACCACAAGATATTTAAGGAGCTACTGTGCATCTTCAATTAAAAAACTTTTCAGCATTGGTCCAAAGCAATGGCCATGAAAAAAATTCAAACTAGTCTACGAGCTGAAATATACCATTCTGCAATAAGAAGAAAGTCATAATCAATTATACCATCAAACATGACAATTCTAATAAGCATCAATAAGAAAACCACAGTTCTGTCATTTCTTAGAAAAACAAAAGTACCTATTATTTGTAAGAGAAGCATTTTGCATCTGCCAGAGCCACTGAATTGGGTGGTCTACCATGAATCCCCTAAATATTCAAAGAATCGGCAGAGCATTAGTTAAATAAACTAAAATGTAGTTTAAAGCAAAAGTTATTAAATGAATATAATGCGGTTTTCTTTTTTTCTTTTTTATTTTTTGCAACTTAACAGAAAAAACAGAGAAAATAAGTCTCAAATCATGATCAGAAAAAACTAGCTTTCTTCCTCTATGATAAACCAAATTGAGAATCTACAAAAACTGAGACATAATTGGAATTTAACTCTTCATCATAATAAAATGGTAATCAAATAAATGTTCTATTTTTTAGAACTTATTTTCTTCCTATGAGGTCATATAACATGTGTAACTTTTAGATGCCACCAGATTCCGGTATTTACATCACTAATGCGACAAATTACATCAAATGAAAACAGAATAGAATTATGGTTCATCTTACCTTATCAAATTTTGAGTATGTATATGCAAACAACATGAATGTATTTGTATCAGACCAAAAAGGCATCTTGTAGTAACAGAAACCGGTATCAGTATGCTAGTAATGAGAAAAGAGCGATCTGAACCAACATCATTTTTTAGGAAAGGTTGTGCCTATAATGCGAATTTTGGAACAATCTCCTCCACCAGATGCTGAGTTCTTGAGGAATGTTTGCATGTAAGGTTTTACATGTAATCCCATTATCATGTATGCCTGTGTAGAATAATTTAATACCTGGCTGTGTAATCATTTTTGACAGCAAAGTAATTTTCAAAATCAGTTTTACTTTATTATGTTTGTATGATCTGAAACATTGAAAGCACTTCATTGTTTTTATAGCATAATACAAGTGACTCATAAGTAGTCATCAAGGCATCAAAAACCATAATTTCTGATTGTATGAGAAGAATAAATATCACAATGAAATAGAAGGTCTAAAACTGTGATTTTCAAGACAACATGGGGAACAATCGATGGCCTATAAAGAATTTTAGAAATATCAAAATCGGAAGATGCTAAGTAAGATGAACAATATCACTCTGATAAATCAGAACAGTAATAATACACACCCCAGCAATTCTTTTCAATCAAAATGCAAAATTCTCTTTCGCAAAGAAGCAATGAATTCATCATTCAGAACCTCTTCAAGAATCTCTATTCTCTTATAACAAAAAAAGTAGTGCTTTTAAGCAGCCATGGTATGTATGACGGACATTTCAAAGTTTGGGTTTTTTGACATAATGAATACTATGATGCTTGGGAGCATGATTCACAATACTAGTTTTGGTACCCATACTAGTGGCATGATGGTCTAGTGTTGGTACAGGTCATTTCATGGTACTGACACTTGATATGTCTCCATACCAAGTACCAACTCATTACTGGCATAATATACTCAGTATGTTCTGGTTAGGACTGCAAATGGATCAGGTTAACCATGCTCTAATCCAGCCCTGACTTGATTCAACATGACCCTATCTATGTTTGAAGGGATAGGGTTGTGCTCAAAACTTATATGTAATCCAAATTTTGGGCCGGCTTAGGGTCTTATAATTTTAGCTTGATGACCTAACACATATACCATCCAGGTCTAACTTAGGCCTGTCAAAATTAGGCCTAACCTGAACCTGATGCAACCCAACCTAAAAATTTGAATCATATAAACTTCCGCTTTTACTTGAATTATCTTAATCAATTCATTGAATGATCTCTCACTTAAAGTAATTCCTAATTTTTCATCTTAACAATTGCTAAAATAGAATTAAAATTTTTTAAATGAAAATTCAAGTTTAAGTTGGCTCCCTTTTAGTTTTCTTTGAATTTTTAATGATTATGTATTTAACTATCGTCGACTATTAGATTTTAGCTATAAAAGAATAGTAAGATTCTTAACTCAAATGAACCTGAATGTTTTGGGTTGGGTTCCGATCATACTTGACCCGCCTAGATCCAGTTGATCATTGGATCTAAAATTCTTTTCATAAACTTGATCTGACCGGATTAGGTTCATTCTGAGTACAAAATCATGACTTGAATATAAAATCAGGTTGGATCAGAGTTAAGCATCGGCTCATTTGCAGCCCCAGCTATAGTATGCCTAATATGAAGTGGTATATCATGGCACTCTGACATTTCGTACCATGAATCATGATACCATTATCATTACATATCTATTTCAGTACTTCCTACATGATAATTATCAACTTTAGCATAACATTCAGCACATATTTTATCAATTATATGAATTCAAGGATCATTTGTTTTAGGTTATCTTTCATCGTATACAAAAATCTTGACATAATTACACATGTATAAGCTGGCATGTCGTCATGCAATTTTTAAATGATCTCTGCATCAGATTCTTTTGGACACCTAGACACTTGACTCCTGCATCACTGTCCAAGCAAAATTGATGCAAACCTTTCACCAATAAAGTACTTGTGCATGACATTTGGTGGCAATATTGACTTGTATAAATCTGAACGGCAGAAGATGTAATATGGGTTGCTAAAACTAAAAGTCAACACAATCCTCCCAACTACTTTTATAACACTATAATAGAAGCCGGGTTGAGTTAACTTGATTCAAGGTGATAAAGCATTGATCCAAATCCGAAAAGGACAAATTAATGAGGCATGTCATCCATCTATAGTCTTCATGATTTAAGGGAAAACCATAGTAAAATTGACACTTTCTCCTTTTTTCTCCTTTTTGCAAATCACAAAACAATCTCGAATCTCCACCAATTAAGGGATTGTTTAACAAATCCATTGGTCTATGCCTGAAGAAAACGCCTTATCATATTTTGGATAGAATGCGGTTTTCATAATTTCAGAATAATTGTTAATAATTTGAAAAAATAACACACGAATCCCATCTTCATGGTTTTGAATTTCATGATTTATGGCATATGAATGACCAATAAACCCAAATGGAAAAAATCCGATTTCAGCTAAAAGTTGTTCGACAATCAGTCAACTAATTAATTATCTATTCCCTTAAAAAATTATTCATAAAATTAGGATGGCATGCAGTTTAGGGGGGAAAGACTAACTTCAAAATTATTATCAGAATACCAACAGGAATGAGTACCATTTGAACATGAACGAACATTTCTTCCAAACAAAGTTTTATATCTTCAACACTTAATGAAACCTGAATTATATATGAAACTATTACTTGGTCAAAATATCTATAAAATCTAGAACATGGCTACCTTTTGAATGCAAATGAAGGATCACAAACATGTTCTTTTGATATGATTATATTTATTCATGAGTTCTTGCAGGGTTAACAAAATTGAACTTCTTACAGCAATATTTTTTCTTCAATGGATCACTATTCCTAAGCTGTTATTAGGCCTGTCTTTGTTAGCCAGCTGAACTAAGAAGCCTTTTATAAAGTTGGACAGTGTATTTTGCGGATAGCCACTTATTGGGCATAAAAATGTCTATATCTCCCCACTAATTAGTTCCCAACCATTTTATGTTAGAAAAGGAAGCAACAGATTTCACAAAACCCATTAAGCACCTCCATGAACACCCCCTAATACACCACACGCTCACCCCTCTCCACCTTCCCCATGAAAACATACACCACTTGTTCCTGCTCTGCCCTGCCTTAATCCCTTCACAAAAGATTGTCTCACTCCAAGTCAACCTGTTGGGCACTGTTTTATTGATCATAATCTGCAAAGTACAAAGTGATGTTCATGTTCATCTTTTAAGCTTTATAATCCACAAAACGACAAATCTTTTCCTTGGTTTCTTTTTACGTTTTCCTTTGTCATTATTTTAATTGTAAATTGTTTGGTCAATAGGTTTCATAACCATACAGACAATTATCTTTTGCAACCATGCTTTAATATGCTGTCAGCTCCTTCACTGTAGATATACAATTACAAAGTATGGTTGCTTCAACACTGTAGACAGCAGGAACTATAGTTTTGTATGTAGTTTCTCACATAGGCTGAACTGACATTTTAGCATTTGAAAAAAAAAATGTTGATATTGTAGGTGGTCTCAGTATCCAGCTTCCATGGGGATAGCTCATATGATACCATTCCAGATTCAGTCACAATAAGTGGGACATTCAGGGCATTTACAAAAAGAAATATTAATGCACTGAAACAAAGAATTGAGGAGGTATGCATTACACTTTTTTAAACTGCAATTTATTACATGCTTATATCACAGAATAAGAAAAGAAATCATTCTTTTAAGCCTTCCCATGTATTAGGTTATCAAAAGACAAGTTGCAGTGTACCAGTGCACAGCAATGCTCGAATTTTTTGAGTTGGAGCACCCTCCAATTCTACCAACCGTCAATGACAAGAGAATTTATGAATATGTTCAACAAGTATCCAAAGAAATAGTGGGAAACAAAAATACACAGATGGCTCCACGTGTGATGGGCAGTGAGGACTTTGCTTTCTATTTAGAGCAAATACCAGGGACCATGCTAATTATTGGGACTAGAAATGAGAACACTGGATCCATACACCCACAACATAGCCCCTATTTTACTATTGATGAGGACACACTGCCCATCGGAGCAGCAATACATGCAGCTTTCGCACATGCTTATCTCCTTCAGTCAACCTATGGTAATGCTTATTGACCCAACTTTTCTTCTCGGTCCAACATGTGACATATCTTCAATTAGTTTGTATCTGTGAAAGGAAGTAATGTAGCAGTTATACACCTAGAAGGCATTATTAACTATCCTTCTTGCATCTTTGTTATTCAGAGAAGCTCACTATGCTAAGCAAAAAATATGGTAGCCTATTAAAGAACAAAATACTGCAAGTAATGAAGCCCAATGATGGGACTAAACATTCTCCTTCTATTGCTTCATGTGAAAAACAATAAATTTTATAGAATAATTTCAGAAGTCATGATTGCATCCAGAAGTTGTGGATCATCTTATACAATTTCAGAGCTAATTGAGGAGTCAATTTAACATTATTGATCTTCATGTGGCCATGGTCTTCTGATATGAAATTAAATAATAGCAGCATATTGCCATCAACTTATTCACCTGAAATTCTTTTTTGTCCCACAGCTTGGCATGTTCAGAAGGGATTTATTTGTTACTTCAAATTCACAATTCTGACAATTAATGTTTTCAAGTCTTTAATAGAAATATTACATTTACTGCCAACTAGACAGTGAAATAGAAAAAGTGAGTGGAAGAAACAGTTGACTCAATTTAGTAAAGGGCTTTTGATGCTTCTATGTCTTATTTTACTTTACGGTCTCTCAAAATTTTAGTAGGCAACAAGCTTGTAGAAGCCTCAATGAAGGATGATGGAACTCCATGATGCTGGCCTTCCAAAGGCTAGTCGACAACTTAATCATGAGAAGTAATATTAGAGGTATATTGAAGGCAAGAGTTGAAGCACTGGTTTAGACCTGTCCGTGCCAAGCATATAACACTCTTATCACCAGGGAACTGGTACTCAAGAAGCCCCTTAGTACTTCTCTGCACTGAGATGGGTAGTTGGCATCACCTTTCCGTGTGAACATTAACTACTTACTAGTCCCAAACTGTTACCAGTACTTCAACTTGACCGAAGGTGTTAATAGGCTTTCAATTCCTTCCTGAAGTGGCCATAAAGTTCAAAGTGCAAAGGCATTATACACAAAACAGAGCTATTAACATCCTTATTTCAACCAAATAATCGGAATAAATAGAGCAAACACAAAGAGGATTAGAGCATAACATGATGTATAATATGATGAAACAATGTAAATCAAGCTACAACAGAATAAAGTGAATGATAGACTTAACCCTCCATCTCTGCTTTTTGATTATTTACCAAAATTATGGTAATATTGTCGTAAAATTTTCCTTTCCAATTCTGGTTTGTGGCACAAATAACTTTCGAAAACTTAAGCTTCTCTGGCTACAAAAAGGAGAAAGCAAGAAACTCATCCTTATAAAGGCAAAATTAAAGAACATGAGATCGTCCACCCTTAAGGTGATCAGTCTATCTACTGTACCTTCTCACCTAGATAAAATGCTGAGAATGAAACACTTTATAAGAACCAAATTAGAAGCATTACAAAAGAGTTTCCCTCATATCTCCTACGAGAGCAGTCAACAATTATTGCTCAGTGGAAAAAAAGACGAAGATCTACCTCAGTTTGCTTATAGCAACTCAAGTAGATTGTAAGAAGGTTTAAGAAAGTCAAGGTGTTCCAAGTTTCAACTAATATTGGGTGGAAATTTCATAATTGAAGGAAAGAAGAGAGCAAACTCCCAAATCAAAATAATCAAAATACTGGATCTAGTTTTCCATGCATATTAGACATTGAGTGCCGATACTATAAATCAATAACAAAGGAAAGGTTTTCCATACAAGCACACCATCAAAAAGAGAAATTAGGACATGGCATATGCCAATTACAAATCCCAATCTAGACATCTACAATAGCAATATGTTTTCTATGTATGTTGACAGACCTGTTGCAAAGTCTTCAAAAAGTCAGGGTAGTATGAAGTCCAGGTGCTACAGGGTAAATTACTGCAGAATATGGTAACAATGTCAAGACTTCTGAAAGCAGTTTTGTGTCAACTCTGGTTGAAAACTGAATCAAATTCAACTGGATTAGCTTTCCACCCTGCAAGCGGCAAGACAGATCTGAGGTGGACTAAAGTTGTTATCAAACTGATACGTATTAACAAATATGTAAGAGAGATTATGTGTGATTGATTCTAAGTTCCAAAAGAATTAAGACTAGACATTCACCAATGTGAAAGCGCGTAGCATGATAAAACATCTCGTAACTTGAAGAAAGACTGAAAAAAGAAAAGCTGTTAGTACTTTTCATTCAAGAACTACCAGAAAGAATGAAAGAGAAAGTATCAAGACAGAACTTTGAGAGACAAAACGTCCTAAAAAATGAGAACAAATCATCACAGGCTATCAAAAGAAGGCACCACCTTTAGTGACTGCACTAGGATCCTCGTGGAAAGCAGTGTATTGGTCTTTTGGAGTCGTTTTTATAACTGGTGCATTTTTGCACCGGTTTAACGGTTAAGGGGTGGGTTTCAAAGATATTGCAGTGGAGGTGTTAAAGGGAAAACGCCATTTCAAATGGCGTTTTTCCGGTGCCATTTCATCTCCCGAAGCTCGGCCAAGTCAGTCACGGAGCTGACATGGAAAACCATGAAATCGCCACATGGTGTGGCGATTTCACAACAAGTGAAATCGCCACACCATGTGGCGATTTCACAATTCTGAAATCGCCACATGATGTGGCGATTTCAGATAAGTGAAATCGCCACATGGTGTGGCGATTTCACTTGTTGTGAAGTCGCCACACCATGTGGCGTTTTTCTCTCAGTTTTTAACCCCCGGCTGCCCGACTCTTCTCTTCTTCTTCTTCCTCCTCCCAGCCGTCCGCCTTCTTCCATCGTCCTGGTCAGCGGCAAGCGGAGCTCCTCTTTTCCGGCAAGCTCCCACTTCTTCCTCCTCTTACCTTTCATCACCCTCGCCTTCCCGATCATTAACTGCAGTGAGTATTTAAAAAAATATTTTTGATAACCATAAATACCATGATGCCCTAACTATCTTTGCATCATATTCGTTTATTCGTTTAATGTGCTAGGCTATTAAAGTAAATGCAACTAGTTACTCAGATGCTGATTTTATTGATCATATAGATGATAAAATAACAATATTTGGACATTTAAAGTTTTTCTTTTGATGGCACCGTCATATCTTGATTTGGCAAGAAAATAGATTACATTTATAGGCCTATACATAAGAGGCTTGATAAATTTATTATCACCCTTTATTTCAGATGGAAACTGTACATGTTCTGCTATATTATGATGGATCAATTGAATATGGCGGCCAAGAAGGGATACATTATAATCAACCTCCATGTAAATGTTTGAAATTGAGCATGGGAACACACTTTGCTGAGTTAGTTGATCAAGTACATACAGCTCTAACAATTTCAGTACAGAGATATCATCAGATTGATGTGGAGATCTCCGACATTGAATCAAAAATATGTGCTTCTTCCAATTGAGGACGACGACGATGTGGAGCACATGTTGACATTTCCCTCGAAGTATCCTGAATATCGGTGTATTGAAGTCTATGTTTTAAGGGATAATGTTGCAGAGCCATATATTGTTGGTCATATAGAGAATGTTTATAACATTTCTCCTATAGCCCAGCAGCAGGAACAAGTTAGGAGTCCTGTGGATTTTCCAATGATTGAGGAATTTATGCCATCATTGCAGAGTGATGATGTGATAAACAATCAGTGTAATATTGATAGTCGGGGAATGGAGTCAGACGAGAGTGCCGATGATGACTATTGGCCTGAACATGATAACTCAGATGAAGAGTCAAATGAAGATGAAGAGTCATATGGAGATGATATAGTTCATGAGACGGGCTTTAGTTCCAATCCTACATATAGTCATCCATAACATATTCCAACCCAGGTACATGATCACCAAGCCTTTGCAGATGAACAAGTTCCAGAATTTTATGATGAGTTGAATTTGCATGATGGTGGATGTGTTAGTACTCCGAGAGAGTTACCCTTCAACTCCCAATTTTGGGATCCATCAATTACTGAGTTTGCTAAAGGATTATTATTTAATAGTAAAGATGAACTAAAAGAGCATGTGACATGTATCACATCAAGAAGCATCGCACATATAATGTGGTGGAGTCGAAAAAACTGTTCTGGTCTGTGAGATGTGCCTCTTCAAGTACTACCCAACGGTGTCCGTGGAGGTTGCGTGCTACTAAGTTGAAGAAGCATGGATTTTTTGAGATCACAAGGTATGAAGGGCCGCACACTTGTTTATTCAGTAATTTAACTCGGAATAACAAATATATTGCTTCTCGAGTTATTAGCTATGCTGTTCGACACATTGTGGAGAAAGATCCAAGTGTGAATATTGAAGCTATTATAGCAACCATTGCAGAACAATTTCACTATACAGTGTCATATTCGAAAGCATGGCGTGAAAAGCAGAGGGCATTGATTGATATATTTGGTGAGTGGGAACCATCATATGCAAAGCTTCCTAGATACATGCTTGCACTGCAGAATGCTAACCCTGGAACAGTTGTATGTTGGGATTTCTACAGTGAAGCAAGTTCATCTGAACGTGTCCTGAATTATGTATTCTGGGCATTTCAACCATCTGTTGAGGGGTTTCGGTATTGTCGCCCGGTGATTTCTATTGATGGAACACATCTTTATGGAAAGTACTGGGGGAAGATGCTGATTGCGACAGGCACTGATGCTGATAATAGGATATTTCCACTGGCCTATGCAATTGTTGATGAAGAGTGTACAGCTAGCTGGAGCTGGTTTTTGCTGAGGCTTAGGAGGCATGTTGTGAAAGATAGAAATGGCATTTGTCTTATATCTGACCGACATCCAGGTATACTGAGTGCCATAGCTGATAATCTAATTGGATGGGCTCCACCAAGAGCTTATCATCGATATTGTTTGAGACATGTTTGCAGTAATTTTAACTCGAGATTCTCAAATGTTCAGTTGAAAAGAGCAGTCTGGAAAGCAGGGAGTGAACATCAGCTTCGGAAGTTTAACTTTCTTATGGAAAGGATTAAAACAATCAATGCAGAAGCTTGGTCTTGGCTATCGGACTTAGAGCCGGAGAAGTGGACATTGGTACATGATGGGGGCTTTCGCTACGGAACATTGACAACCAATCTCTCGGAGGTTTTTAATTGCGTGTTGAGAGGAGCTAGAAATGTGCCAATTACTGCGTGTGTACAGATGACATTTCGTCGTCTCGTTAAATACTTCAACACCAGACGCGCAGAAGCCTTAAGGTATGTACAAGAGAACCCTAACAACCTTTTCACTCCTCAGATTTCGATTAAGGTTGCTGAAGGTCAGGCCAAAGCTAATGAGCATAGAGTAACGAGATACAACATGCAAAGAGCTACTTATGAGGTCGTGACTAGGAGGTTCAGTGAAGCTCTCAGGGGTGGAGGCAACGTTCAGACTGTTTCTCTTAGTGACCGTAATTGTTCATGTGGGAAGTGGACACTATATAAATATCCATGTACACATGTGTTAGCAGTATGCCAGGAGATTGGCATGGACTCAGCGGCTTTTGTTGATGAAGTATATAGTATTCGCTCCTACATTTCTGCCTAGGGTGGAGAGTTCAATCTGGTTCCACATGAAGACTACTGGTTGCAAACACCGATCACGTGCTTACCTGATCGGGGTCGTCTTAGGCCGAAGAAAAGAGGAAAGCCAAAGTCAACTCGGATCCGCAACGAGATGGACGAGGTTCAGCCTAGAAGAATGACTCGATGTTCTATTTGCAAGCAAACGGGTCATTCAAGACGCCGTTGTCATAATGTAACTGGTGGTCCTTCAGGATCGTAAATTTATGTACTCTTGAAGTAAAACGGTCATTTTTGTGCCTGTTATGTACTTCTCTCCGGAACAAGACTATATATTGCTGCATTAATGACGTAAATGTACCTATGATCGAAGAATTATGGATGCATATTCTTTTGTAATGATTAGCATTTGATGATGTGAGTTTCTATTGAGTTTCGGTCTATTTTCGATTGAGTTTCGGTAACGTTTCGAAATTCGTTTCGATCGAGTTTCGATTGAGTTTCGGTTGAGTTTCGATCGAGTTTCGATTTTCGATTGATATTTGTCTATTTCGCATTTGGGCGTCAGGGAAATGCACAAAAAATTCAGACTGAAATGTGTTTCCGTGGGGGGGAGGGTTGGGGTGAGTCTGCTGAAATTTAAGTGCCCCAAAGGATGTGCCCTCTGTTTGGTACTGTGAGAAAATCGCCACTTGGATTGGCGATTTCAGGGCTGAAATCGCCACTCCAAGTGCCGATTTCATCTTCCAAGAAGATGAAATCGGCAAATGAAGTGGTGATTTCTTTACTGAAATCGCCACTTCGTTTGGTGATTTCTCAATTTAAGTGGCTGGGTGCATATGCGTTTGAAATCGCCATTTGGAGTGGCGATTTCAAGGCCATCTGAAATCGCCATTTGGAGTGGCAATTTCAGGGTTGAAAATCGCCACTCCAAGTGGTGATTTTCTCACAGTCCCTGAGACCGTGAACTGATCATTCAGCCTGCAAAATAACAACAATCACATCCAAACTAATTAATTCCAATAGGGGAAAAGGAATTTTGAATTAGAGCGAATTAAAAAGAAACCAACTGATTTACATTATGCTGAAAATGAAAAAAACAAACAAGTCGACCGAAACTCGACCGAAACTCGACCGAAACTCAACCGAATCTTGAGCGAAACGAAACTCGACCGAAACTTGATCGAAACTCGACTGAAACTCGATCGATACTCGACCGAAACTTGATCGAAAGTTGAATGAAACTCCACCGAAACTTACCAAGCACAACGAAAGTAAATGCCGTTCATGACAAAAAGATAATACATTTAAACAACACATTCTTATAAAAATTAAAATTTCCAGATACGTTTCAAAATAGAACTTTTACATCAGTTAGTTAAAGTACAAAAATCTATTAAACCTAGGTTCCACATCCTCGTCTAGGAGGTCGGCGAATGCGTCCAGTCCGTCGCCTATATGTCGCCAATGGTATGAGATCCTCATCAATCACCTGAGATACCCCCTCCTGCGTCGGTATCAAGGTAGGATGGAAAACATCATGCATAGCAGCGTCCAAGTGTGACTGGGAGACATCAGCATCCTCACAGATCTCGGCAATGTCCGCATCAACAATGTCATCAATGCGACAGATCTCGGCAATGTCCGTACCCTCCCCGGCGTCCCTCCTCTGCGAATACTCGTGTGGTAATGGGGAATGCATGCAAGAAGGCGATGGGGTATAGTGAAATGTCTCCATCATCTGATCAACATTGGCTCGTGTGGACTCCGGGACCTCCGGGTACAGTGTTGAAGTAGCTGTGCTACGAACATGCCGATGCCCGACCACTGACAATGTACCATGAGCCATTGCCGTCGCGCTTCTCAAAATATTTAGCCGCTCATCGTCCACTGGGGCGGCTACAGCCCGCTCGAGCTCAACTGTCAGTTGTTGAAACCTCTCATGCTGCATATAATATGACAACAAGAATTTATATGAAAGCTTATGAAGTTGAAAGAAAAAGAGACCCAAACAAATTTATAAAATAGTACCAGAAACTCAAATGAAGTGCCTTCCCCTTCGTAGCCCCTTATACTGTACTCAGAACGGCCTACACATATTCGAGTGATGCTCCTAAACCAAGCCATATAATCGGGTGTGCATGGGAGTCCTGCTACTATAGGCTCTCCCATAATCAGATGTTGATGCCGTGCATTCCATGTTTGAATATAACTCCCGTGCACGGCGTCCCATGCTGCATTTGACCTCCCTCATCTATCAATCTGATGAAGATGTGTTGAAGTATCGCACGGACATGGAATCGACTGCCGACATTCAAATTGACGAAGCACCCGGTCCGGCAAATGCCACTCAACTACATCAAAACATATCAGCGGGATCCGTGCCATCCAAATATCCGAACTTACCAAGCAGCTTGGAGGTAAAATAGAGATAACTGCTGCCGAGTAAGGACACCATAAGAACTGCATAGAAATATATAATTAAACCTTAACAAACATAATGAATCGATATAATTGAATTCCATATTGCAAAATGACATACCCGTTGCTCACTATCATCCAACACATTTAACTGGTCCCTATAAGCACGTAGTGTATGCGTTGGAATATTTTTCATGTTATATCTAACGTGCCATCTAAACCCCCACGGTGCACCTAAGTGCCAATCATCATCAGCATCCGAAGGTCTCGCCTCCAGAATCTCGAGTTTCGTGGGATGGAAAATAGGAAATCGTTCCCATGCCCAAATCTGCATGTTTGGATAATTCAAAATGTTAATTAACAATAAAAATTACCTCGATCTCAAACATTAGAATAAAGTGTTTACCTGTAGCAATGAAAGATATCCTCCGATATCAGACTGAGTAGGGCTCGTAGCTCGACACAGTGCTCTATATAAACCAGCCAGCGTTGCCGAACCCCAGCTAAGAGCGGCAAATGCCTCCAAGTCTTCCAGAAATGGCACATACATCAACTTAACTAAATTACCAGAGGTATCTGGAAGAATAACTCCACCAATGATTCAAAGAAGTTGTCCCCTCACGAACTGCTGGATAACCTCATCATCCACATCTTCGTCCAAGTGAAGGTCGCGATAGAATTGATCGAAGAATGCCAATCGAAAACGACCTTTTGGAAATGCTTCGACAGGAGGCTCGACACCAAATAGCCTCCCAAATATAGCCTGCCACTCCGGAATAGTATGGCGCGGATCTAACCCAGTAACAACAGAACCATCAATCCGAAGGCTACTCAAAATACTCACATCCTGTAATGTAATGGTCGCCTCACCAAAAGGTAGATGGAATGTGTGGGTCTCTTGACGCCATCTCTCTACTAGTGCAGAAATAAGACCAACATCCAGTCGAATCTGGCCAATCCTATATATGCCAAACATGCCGACATGATCTAAATAATATTGTACTCATGGGTGCGACATTCCCGGTGTCTCTCTCCATATACGTGCGTCATGACGACGACATCTAAGAACCGGTAACTCCTGATAAAAAATAAATTAAATGATACATCCGCATTAACGTAAACAAATGTAAATTATTTAAGGACTGTCGATCAATAATACATACCTCGCCCTGAAATATATTGGTTGATCTATGCATCTCTTGCAAAGTAAGAACAGTAGGATCACGAGGCCCTGAATCTAAGACATTATGAGCCATGTCTGACATAACAAGGTAAAAGAACTTTAGCTGAGGGTATATCTCATTGCATCAATGTGTTTATAAAACACTTCTACATTAATACCCTTGTGCACCCCTATAAATGTAATTTAATTAGCAGAAGGTAAACAACTTAACATCTATAATCTAAATATCATAATTAGATACTATAGTACAAGCAATATAAATATAATCTAATTTCTTGAATGTATAAGATGGGAAATAAGAATTGTATGTAATATTCCCATCCGGTCCCTTCTCTTCCTGTAGGGGCAACTTGGAACAGGGACTCTCTTGTTACCTAGAGGCTGCTTGGACTAGAAATACAAATTTTTTTACTCTCTTGTTACCTAGAGGCAACTTGGAATAGACACACTAATTTTTTTACTCCCAACTCGCCTCCCAAACCTACTAATCCTCCTCTATGCTCCTCCTTTAAATTCTTAAAACACTAAGAGCCGTTTTTTGGGATCTTTGGAAATACCTAACTCCCACCAGCGGAAAGATCCGATCCACGCTACTTTTGTTACTCCCACTCGCCTCCCAAACCTACTAATCCTCCTCTCTGCTCCTCCTTTAAGTTCTTAAAACACTAAGATGACTAAATCGGTTGTAAAATTACTTGTAATCTAGAAAATCTCAAGGCAAACCACAACTTACTTGTAAAATGTACCGGGAGCGAATGCAGCAAGAGAGAAGAGGAGGAAGAAGGGGGATGGCAGCTCCGCTTGCCGCTGACCAGGCCGATGGAAGCAGGCGGACGGCTGGAAGAAGGAGGAAGAAGAAGAAGGCGGACGGCTGGGAGAAGGAGGAAGAAGAAGAAGAAGAGAAGAGTCGGGCAACCAAGGGTTAAAAACTGAGAGAAAAATGCCACATGGTGTGGCGACTTCACAACAAGTGAAATCGCCACACCATGTGGCGATTTCACTTATCTGAAATCGCCACATCATGTGGCGATTTCAGAATTGTGAAATCGCCACATGGTGTGGCGATTTCATGATTTTTCATGTCAGCTCCATGGCTGACTTGGCCGAGCTTCGGGAGATGAAATGGCACCTGGAAAACGCCATTTGAAATGGCGTTTTCCCCTTTAACACCTTCCCTGCAATATCTTTGAAACCCACCCCTTAACCGTTAAACCGGTGCAAAAATGCACCAGTTATAAAAACGACTCGGTCTTTTGCATGGGATTTCCATTTTTTCTGCCATGTCTCACGCTTTTGCATCGTTCCTCCTTGCACTTTGGAATATTAAGGTTAAATTTGATTGAATTGTTACTTAAAAAAGAGAGTGAAAATGAGACATCTGATTAAAGATTTGATCAAGAAGATGCTACTTTTTTGACATAAGCAACTTGTCTTTTCTTATGCATCCCTTGCTAAAAATCACTCAATTATCATTCTAGATCAAAGAAGATTCTCCTATGGTAATGACATTGGCTAGAAACAGGTCCTTGCAACTTGAAATGTCTGACGAAAAAAATATAGCAACTAATATGCAATTTATTTAACAAAGGATCTAGAAAATAACTTTAAATCCAACATCTCTCGATATAGATACTGGATAGAATTTTAGGGTGAGCATGTACCGAAATAACACATATTAAAATGCCCATACATGGAGATGCAAGTAAATTCTAAAGTGATCCAATGCTCTAAAGTTAGGATGGTGATATCTATATCTCATATCTCATTGCACCAACAAATGCATGTGTGAAAGTGCGATCAAGAATATATACACACATTATAAGGCCAGCTAAGAATATATATATATGAGATTGATCCCGATTAAAATTTATCTCTAATGCCGTGCTGCAAATAGAGTCTTGACTCGAGTTTGACTGGCCTTGTCAAGTGAAGTCAATTGAAAGACTGAATTGGCACCCACCTCTACTATTAATTGATCTAACCACCTCGCAACAAGGCCTTGGTCTGACCTAACCTCTTCTCCACTGCCAGATGGCGGTTCTCTTTTGTCTATCCATCCATCGATATCCCGCGACAATGCACGTTCAGACTATCATTGTATCTTCGATAAGATTGTCCATCGTCATCTCTTGTACCTTCAAATTAGGCATTCGCACTGGAGCCTTCGTCCTGACCTCCTGTTCTTGCTTAAGTCATCAATACCTAAGCATGAAGCCTCTCTTCTTTCCCCTTTTCGAACCATTTCCTACCAGGACTAGGAGGCGATGCCTCGTGGCCCTCGTTCCGAAGGCCACCTCCAAGTCGTTCGACGGTGGGCTAAGCCATAGCGGAGGAGGAGGGAGGGGAGTTTACCTAATTAAAAATTATAAATAAATTAAGTGTAATAGAAATACGCATATTAAGATGGATATATGGTAAAATTTTAAAAAGATAGAATTAAAATACACATACGAGAAATGATAGCAGTAACCCTAATTGAAGATAAAATAAGAGAAAATCGATATATACAACGAAGATCTTTAGATGCTCTAATTAGAAAGAGTGATCTTTTAACAATCCATGGTACTGATAGAGATAGAGATAAATTTAAACTAACATGTATAGAAATAATTAAGAAAGATATAACTATTTATAATTTAAGTGTCGACTTAGTCCTTATAGAGCAGAGTGGAGGAAGTAGATTCATATAGTCGACCCCATATAGTTGGAAAAGGCTTAGATGAGTTGAGTTGAGTTGAGTTGAGATGATGGTGGAAACAACTCTTGGTGAGTAATTTAAAAAAGGGATGAAAGGTTAAAATGATGGCGGAAACAAGAGTGGGGAGTAGGTCCCTATCCCCGCTCTACCTTGTTGCCATTCTTAGTACCATACCATACTGATATCAAATCGAAACTTTGTACATAGGTGCATTCTAGATTTAGCGTACCAAGCATACTAACATTATACTAGTATAGTACTAGTTAAAGGTTTGGCATCAAGATGGCGAACCTTAATCTTTAGATTTGGGCTTGAAACCATAACATGATCTTGGCAAATGCACCTATTATGTGTATCCGAGAGCCATCACATACTTAAGGAACTACTATTTCATTACACTTCATAAATTAGTTGTTTGCAAATATTAGAGGTAATCATCGCAATTAATTCCAGTAAATTAGAATATGAAAATTGTTATTAGAAATTTAATTAGGTACCTATTTGTTTCTGTCTCTCAAGTGTTACACATTTTCAGGGTGGTAACATCATTCATGCAAGTGGTGTGAGTGCGATAGCTAGTGTTCTGAAAGATAATTCAATCATCCCAACTGTGAGTCATATATCATGTGGACATTTTTGTAGATAACCTCATTGTGTTTAATGGCTTGAGTCTGATTCTATTTGTTTCTCCGTTGGAATTAGGCTACAACCCAATTGGACCTGATGGGGCGAAGGCTCTATGTGAAGTACTCAAATTCTATGCGAAGATAGAGACGCTAAAGCTTGGTTGGTGTAAGGTAACGTGCTGTTAAAGCTCTCTCATTTTATTCAAAGTTTTTCTCCAACATTACTCACTGGATTTTTTTGCAGATAGGATCAGAGGGTGCTGACTATATTGCCGATTGTTTGAAGTACAATACCACACTCTATCTACTTTGGACCTGGAGGCAAATGGACTTGGAGATGATGTGCTTATCCTTATTCCATACACGTTTTCTTGACACATTTTGTGCTTGTCTAATGGATTTTGCTTCATATTCCTTTCCAGAGGGAGCAATATACTTGGCTCCAAGCCTTAAGATTGTTAATGAAGCTCTGACATCACTTGATTTGGCCTTCAATGAGATAAAAGAGTATGTTAGCTGGCTGCCATGCTTTTAAAAGTTGCAGACTTGCTCACATTACTACCATTTCTACAATATGAAAATAATCTGCATCTGGAAGCAGGACATAGGAGCATTTGCCCTCGCACAAGCACTCGAGGCAAATGAAGATCTTGCTGTTACATCGATGAACCTTGCTAGCAATTTCCTTACCAAATAAGGACAGGTTATCTTTATTTATTTTCTCTGGCTTCTTGAATCTTTAAAATTTGTTGTCTCATTATATCTTAATCAACACAGGTTGCTTTAACAGAGGCTCGAGACCATGTTTATGAAATGAGCGAGAAGGAGATCAACATTTATTTTTAGCTGTGTTTTACTCGTCATACCCAATTTTACTCTCCTATTTTTACTTCCTGCACTGCACGTGTGGATTAATTAACTCAGCAGAGCATGCGGCACGATAGCTAAAGAAAATTGACTTAGGTTAGCATTTTTCTATGGACAATTCCAACGTGCTTCATCCTTGTGAAATTTTAGTTTCATGATTTTGTAAAATTTACATTTTTGGATTTTGTAAATCATTTTGTTGGTTGATTGTTTTGGTTTAATTCTCTCTCTCATTATGGTACACGAGGTAACGAGTATTAGTTCAGTTCCTGGAGGCAACCTGAAGTCTATAACTGAAACAACGGGCATGGTTTAATTAATATATTAATTTTTTTTTTAAGTGGATGCTCACACTAGCCTAGTGTGAGTCAGCTCAGATAGATCAGAAAGTAGTATTTGTTTAAAAATAAAAGGACATAGGTTTTCTGGTTCCAAGTCCAGAAGCCAGAATGATGAGCCCCTGAGGCCACCACTCAATCTGCAGTAGAATTAGCTTTTCGATAGAAATAACGGATCTGGACCTATGGATATCCCGGAGAGTAGTCCAAATGTCATGGAGTAGAGGGTTGGTAGGGACTAGATTGCAGCACTCCTTCCGAATCTATCGGATAACAGTAAAAGAGTCCCCTTCAATAAGGAGACTATGAGCATGAAGGATCCGAGTAGCATAGAAAACACCAGCCCAAGCTGCATAAAGCTCAGCCAAAGGAACAGAGGAGTCTAGGAGACTAAACCCTTCCGTTGCTAACAAAACTCCATCACTCCCTCAAATCACAAAAGCAGAACCAGCTAGTCTTCCCCGAACACTCCCATCGAAATTGATTTTGATAAACCCTGGGGCTCCCAAGAGATAAAAATTATATGCTGGTTCGCTGTTGTAGTAGCAGGGGAACCCCAGTAGCCAGAGCTGTCAGGATCAGAAGCGTAGCAATGGAGTGCGAACTCAGATAATAAAGATATGGCATTCCGCACTGTCCTATGGGAAGATATAATATCATCAGTAAAAATGAGCCGATTTCGCGATAACCATATCTGATTAGCAGCAGCAACTCATAGAGCAACCTTCTGCTGATTACCCTTTCGGATATCGCTTAGGAAAAGGGACCGATAAGGACCCATAGCATCCTCTCTAAAGTAGTAACCAATCATGTGCCAGATCCGTCTCACTCTAGGACAGATGAAGATAAGCATGATCAGTAGTCTCCTCCTCCTGTCCACACAATGTACAAGTAGCCGATATGGGCGTACCCCTCCCAGAGAGCAAAGAATAGGTGGGCAAACAATCCCACGCAAGCTTTCATATAAAAAGCTGAACCCTGTGATGGATGGGAAGCTTCTAGATCCATGCAGCATCCATCATACATTGAGGCTATGGCCTATAAACCTTTATAAGGTCCATGGTAGGAGCCCTAGATAGACAAGATCTCCACCATAATCTGATATCAGATGTTTGCCCCAAAATGAGCGGGATAGAGAGAATCCGGTGAGATAGCTACTCACCAAATAAATAGGTAATCGTAGGAATGTGCTATGAAGAGAGATCCTGAGAGATCAGATTGGTAACTCTCATGCTGCTAGGAACATCAGTGCTGATGAAAGTAGGCCATCGTGAAAGGGGAAGATCAGCAATCCATGTATCTTGGACAATATCAATCAAGGATCCATTTCCAATCATCCACAAGGTGTTGTTTAGGATAGACGTCGATGCATACCGACAGACCTTCCTCCAGAAGAAAGAATGACTATGGAAAAGTTAAAAACCCATAGAAGGTGTCCAGTCATCATATCTAGCATGCATAAAGAGCTCCATAAATAGTGTGGATCAAGTAGAAACCGTGAAGCATGTCTAGCAATCAGAGCCTCTCTCCTAACAGTCAGAGACTGGATTCCAAGTCCCCCTTCCGAAATCAGCATGCAAACAATGTCTCATGCTTGCAAATGAATACCATGACTATCTTGCATGGAAGCCCAAAGGAAATCCCTGAAGCATCTCTCTATCCTCCTTAGATAAGTAACCGGGATAGCAGCGTTGGATAGAAGATGCAGAGGAAGGAAAGTAAGAACCGAGCGAATAAGGGTGATCCTCGCCATCATGGATAAGCCAATGATCTACCAACCGTCAATATGGTCCCGGACCCGATGCTCAATATGAGTATAGTCACTAGTACGTAGCTGCTTCCCTGTGATAGGAATCACCAGGTAAGATAGTCGATCAATCTGACTATATATTCCTAAGGTATAGAAGATGGCCTTCCTGGTGGTACCAGTGGTCTTTGGACTAAAGCATATCAAAGACTTTTGGAAGTTGACCTTCTATCCAGAAGCCCGACAGCAGTGCTGAATAATGGAAGCAAAGGTGGTTGCATTATGAACAGTGGCCGGCTCAATAAGATGCAATCGTCGGCAAATAAGAGATGAGAGACCGAGGGACCTAGAGGGCCTGCCATGAAGGGGGCAATACGAAGATCCTACTATACCTGATAGAATGCATGAGATAGGTCATCCGCAGCAAGGATGAACAAAAAAAGGGATAGAGAGCACCCCTGACGCAGCCCCATAGCCGAATAGAAGAAGTCTGTCTGGCTACCATTGATGATCAAAAAGAAAGATGGCCTATGTATGCAGGCCATGATCCAGTCAATAAATAGGCCATCAAAGCCAAATTCATGAAGAGTATGGTGCAAAAAAGCCCAGCTCAATCTATCATAAGCTCGCTCCATGTCAAGCTTAACAGCTATGAGGCAATGTCTGATAGGGGCTCTTTGAAGATCATGCATAAATTTTTTATTGTAATTTTAGATTAATTAGTTTTCTTTTTTTCTTTTTTGCTTGAGAGGAGGCTCCTAGAGATTTTGTTCCAACAAATATCTTTCTTATAAATTTTTTTAATATATAATTTTTAAACTTATATAATTGATATTATAGTTTAAACTAAAAAAAAAAGTAACCAATAAACTTAATTGATCATGTTAGCGCGTGAGGTCAGTTCTATCGCATCATTTTCTATCATAATTTGGGCCCATTTCTTAAATACTTATAATTAATTTTTCTTATTTCTTAAAATCCAACTTTTTTATTTATTGTTCTGACTTTAATTAGGTGGAATTTTTTTATTTACGTATAACTGAGAGTCTATTTTTTTTTCTTACATGATATAATCAAGAAAAAAAGTGAAAATATAGTTTTATGCAAAATTAAAAATTAATAGACAAAATCTGAACATAATATTTTCAGATTTTAAAACTGTCATTTTAATATATATGATAGATGTAGGATAGATGTGGGAACGCGGCAATCTGAAGTGATTCTTAAGTCACAACATATTCTACGAAGAAAAGAAAAAAAAAAAAAGTGGGAAAGTAACGATGTCCAACCGAGAAAAAAAAAACGACTTTTTGGTTTTAATTACTTTAAAACTAGCTGAGAGCCTGTTTATCTTCGCTGATAAAGCTATATCTTTTCGTAGGATTATGCGAAAAGTTAGATCTCTATCCATGAAATTTGCATTTCATTGTAATGGTACTGGTTTTGACACCTTTAACCACTAGAGATCCTCTACTGCTTCGGCAGCAAACCGACATACGATTTTTATCTTTGAGAGCCTCCTCTATAGAGTTTATCAAAATCAACTTTGATGGAAGTATTCAAAAAAGATTAACGGGTTCAGCCTTTATTATTCAAGGGATTGATGGAGCTTTGCTGTCGGCGGACGATTTTGGCATCCTAAACTCCTCTATTTCTATAGTTGAGCTTTATGCAGCTTGTGCTGGTATTTTATATGCTGCACAGATTCTTTATGCTCACAGCCTTTTCATTGAGAGAGATTCTCTAACTGTCATTCGGTGGCTCCAGATGGAAAGCTGCAATCAAGTTTCCATAATCCTCTACTCCTTGACATTTGGTCTGTTCTTAAAAAGTTCATAGAGTCCAAATCTTCCATATCTATCGGAATGCTAATTCAGTGGTGAACTAGGCGGTGGCATCTGTGACCCATTATGTGAAATTTGAATATGAAATCAGAATAACTTTTGTCCTTTTATTCTTAAGCAAATCTCGTATTCTGATATATTTAGACTGATCTTGCAGATATTATGATCTTTCGTTTGTACTAGAATAGTGTAATCTTTCGTTTGTACCAACAATAAAAAAAAAAAAAAAAAAAAAAAACTTGCTTGTAGAGCAGGTTGCAATAACTTGATGGCCAGCAAGGGAATAAATTAAGGGCCCGCTGCTATTTGTCTTATCAGATGACTCTACTGGCCTGTTCGTCCTGCCGCGTTTGGAGGACCTTTCGCCATCAGCCAGCTGCTTACGGAACAGCCGTCTCAAACAAAGGCTTAATTGGTCCTTCGATCTTGGAGGCTCATTTAATACTAAGACATTTCTTTCATTCCAATTCTGGATGAAGCTGTACCATGGTGAAAGGGTTGTGATATTCTGCTTGGGGGCCGCAGAGCAATTCAGAGACATTTTCCCAGAATCTAATAAAAGAACCTTTTTCCAAAGCAACAGAGCCGATATCCCCTTTGATGAAAAAGAAAAAAAAAGGTTTCCAACACCATTTTGGCAAAATAGTTCTATTCATTTTTTCCATCTAGCTACCTTTCAATTTGCATACCAAACTCCAGTCAACAAAGCAAGTGGACTCATTAATGTTGGAGGAGCCATTGCAGAGTTTATCTAGCCTGCAGATTACCCAAGCTGGTAAACTAGCATGAAGGAGGAAAGTAAGATAAAACCCTGATATATATTAAAGCAAGTCACCCATCAAACAGTTTGTGCAGCCAACATATCAATTTATTATCCAACTTTTCTTCAATGCTTCTTTCTTTTGGAGACAGATAAGTATCCTTGGAAAGCTAGCCAACTTTTTTATTGGTTAATTTACCTACATTTTCCTACTTCAGCTAAAGAAATTGAATAGGTTTGTTAAATTCTTATGGACATGATTTACGTATAAAATAGAGCAAAAAAATTTATCTATCGACAAGGTAAGTAAAATAGTTTTCCGTTAGTTAATTAATATTTTTTAATTCCTAAAATACCCCTTTTTTTCTTATAATTCTTACTTGCTCATTTTATTTGTAACAATCTCTAACCTAGATGAGACAATTATAATTACTATCTAATTTTTGATAGAAAGATCAATGATATTGATAAGTCTAGCATTTTTTTTTTCATTTCATCTTCTTTATCATTTTTTGCATTATTTTTTTTTCTTCTTATGATTATTTTCCTTCTATGATGCTTCTAATCGCAAAAAGGTCTATGAACATCTATGTCCCTTCGCCATCCAATCTTTGCCTTCATCAATTTTTCTTTTATTTATTAATTTTTCCTCTTCCCTTCTCTTGGCCTTATATAACACTCTTTCATCATGTTTGATCAAAAATTGAGTCAAGAAGTTCATTACATGCATGTTGGTTGTGATCACTACTCATAATAGTATTAATTATTACATGCAAGTGAAATCAACAATAAAACTTTGACAACAACTAAGTGCCTTCATTTATGCAACTTTATATATCTACATACAAGTGGCTCTTTCTAAAAACATACTAAAATCCTTGTACATAAAACTATGGAGTAGCTTCAAATATGCTCAGCACTTTCATTCCACGGTTGACTAAATCTCCACAAAAAATATCCACACGTTGAATTGCTTCCATATAGGCCTTGTTTGCATGATTTAATTTTTTAATATAGACATCTATGCTCGAATCAATTAAAGCATGCTTTTGGCTCTTCCTAAGAACCTTCAAAATTATTTGGCTGTTCAATACTGACCTCTAAATTGGCATAGCATGCATTTGTTTATCTTATTCCAGATTTTCTTTTAGAGTTGTTCTTAAGTTAGCCAACCTCATTATTTGCTGAATTTTTAACAAAACTTGATCTTGACTCTAAATGATCGATCTCCCTATGCTTCAAATTTTCATCTTCAGAGCAATCCTTCACTTCATCTAGCTCTTCTGAGATGTATAGAACTAAATTCCACTTTTTTTAAAAAAATTGTCTAAGAATATTTCGATGTCTCACCTTGCTAGCTAGATTTTGAATAGTCAAATATACCATAGATTTTTAAATTAGTAATCAATGCTCTTTATTTACAGAGTAGACAAGTGGTAGCAAAAATGACTATATGGATGCTAGTGAAGTTAGCCATTATGATTCAAATATTAAATCACGAAAGAACCTACGTGTTCAAATATTAAAATTATAGGAAATTTTAGAACTACGCTGAACAATAACTTACAAAACCGTCAACAACCAAGTTATCACTCAGAATACTGTGCCTTAAAGAAATTCAGTAAAGCTAACCACATATCAAATCAATCTCGCACTGAAACTCTTGCCCTTGATGCCATGTAGAACGATTTAAACGCTATTTGATTGACAGTATGCAGAATAGCACCATCGCTTGCAGGTCAAGATCAACTAGCTCGAGATCATCATAGATAAATACCAAACAAATAAATATTTGTAATAGAGAGTTGCAAGAATAAAACAATATTAAAGAGGCAATAAATTGAGAGAGAGAGAGAAGAGAAAAAAGCCAACCCAATTACTCTCTGTTATTTGGACAACTCGCACTTTCTTTTTTGAAGTAACACCTCAGAATTTGAGACTAAAGGAATCTTAACATTCTACCATCCACAACCAAGATCAGAACATGTGCATAAACAACTAAGAACACAAGACCTGAAATCAAGCAGCCATCATACTATTAACTTTCCCGGCCGTACGTCAAAATTGGAATTGTGGAGGGTGACAAAGACTACAAGCTAAGTAACAATTAATATATATCCAATGGTAGGAAGATAAAACTTCTTCTAAACCTACTTCCATTAATTCTAGTCGAGATATTGAAACAAGTGATTTATTAAAAAAAAAAAAATCGCCTTCAACTCAGCCTGGCCCCGTGACTCTTGTCTCGTACGTTCGGTTGACGTCAACGTGCTTTGCATGGAGCTGCATGCGACGATGTGCATCGATGCGGTCAAACTCACTCTCTGGTATTGCTTGCATTCATGGTCAAACTCAACTTCTTAACTAAGTTGAGAATCCTACGTACTTAGCACGTACAGTACTGCTAAGGTTAATAATTAGAAGGGAGACCAAGGCCGGGTCTCTCTTGTCTAGGACCTCTTAACACATGAATTGATCCACTTTCCAGCTTCCCATATATGCACGATGACAGCCTCCTTACGTTAGAGTTTGCCTGGCCCAAGCTTGCAGAATTGCAGTCAAGATCAAGTACTGAATACAGCTCGCTTCTAAACTCGCTTGCACTTAAGTGGGGCACGTACGTAGCGTGGGAGCCAGCCTAATATGAGAGCTACTTGATGCGCGTTCTCGCCGTCATATATATATATATCACAGCTGTTCTTTATCCGGTGCCGTGACTAATTCCTGCCGTAAAGCCTACGATGGGTTGAGTTGGGTTGGGGGTTGGTTCCCATGGACAACGACCGAGGCTTGTGTTTGTACCGCTCGGCCTACCCCATCGATTAATTCCATGCATCCCCTTGCGTTGAAAAGGATGGGAGCAATTAGTTGCGTTGGGGAGAGGTATAGATCGATGGTTGAGTCCCTCACACCCTCCTCGCTTGCTTGCTTGCCCCAGTTGGTGACCATGACACCTCGCTCTAGCTTAATTGATGCCTATAAATTAATGATGGTGTACTGGGTTTGTTGTGTTTGGAGAGTAATTAAGAACCTTAAATGGCTTCTGCTCTAGTACTACTTGGTCTTCTTCTGATGGTTCACGCTGGTCGTCCGTTTGCAAGGAGGTTGCATGGCCAACCTAGTTTCGATCAGAACTATGCCGTCACATGGGGAGGAAACCACGTTTCTTTTCTAGACAAAGGCAGAGAGGTGCACCTCTCCTTGGATAACTCCTCTGGTAATGAATTTTTAAAATCCTCCAGCTGTTTTCCTTTTCCAAGATGCATGGCATGTGAACTTCGATCGGTTTTTTTTTAGTTTTTGAATCATGCACCTCATGATCCTCTCTTCTCTCCCCTCCTCTTCCTTTCTGGGGGTTAATTAGGGACACATTGAAAGAGTGATCATTTCTTTGCTTTGAAAGAGAAAAATTTTTCTGTTTAATTTATCGCTATGCATGCCCGACTTAATTCCTTAAATTTGGTTGCACAAGTTGGCTCAAGTATTAAGGATTTGAAGACAATGCATGTACAGTGAATAACTAAACCTCCATGAGCTAGCTGCACATAATTAATTAATGCAAGCAATGGTGTTGCCCTTTGGGTTCTATATAGGCTGCTAAGGCCGGGTCTCAGAGAGACTCAACTCAAGAAGCACTTTACGTATTTGATTAATACGACCTTCTGGGATCCTAAAAAGTATGATCGACCTCTTATTATCACGACAAAATTAAGCGTCCGTTAATGTCGATCGTATTTCTTTCGGTTCCTTGTAAATATATGATTACAATAAAAATTAATCGAGATCTGTGAATAGAGAAGAAACATATATATATATAATTAGAACAAAAGGAAAAACGAGTTATCTGAATCGGCATCTACAAACTAATTTTATACGCCAGGGATTTTATATTCCATCCCCTTGACGACCTTCGATTTTCATTGTTCCAGCCATCTCTAACCATTGTAAATTCTGGGAATCTGGATAATGATCAAGAGTCCCTATCGTGGACTCAATAATTCCGAAGACTTCTTTTCAGCACACCTGAACCCAAGGCAAAGGATCTCTCTTGTATCCAGCTGGATGCATGCTGTGCCTGGTTTCAACTTTTTTGGGCAAGTCGTTTGCCGAGAGGATCACATCCACCAAAATTGATATGGTAAGTTTCAAGTAATCGGGAACCTCGCTCGTCCAGCCTAGTTCTTAGAAGTTCCATTATGGCAAGTTTGAATAATTAATATTTCTTCACCTTAATTTCAGAAAGAAAAAAATCTCCTATGACGTGTTTTCAACTAGTGTTGACATGGTCACGTTCAATTAAAACTTGTATATATCCTGCGTTGGAACTAGTCGCAATGCAAAACTTGCCAGGGCTAATTCATATTTTATAGAGAAAAAAAAAAAAAAACCCTCGTATATATATATATATGCTAGGCTTCAACTAATCCAGCAATACATGCGTCAAGCCAAGGGAATATATTCTCTTACAGCAAATTATAAGCTAGTTCTGGTGCATAACTCTCGTCGAGACTGCCACAAAATTCCTCTTCTTGTCTGTTTCCGAGTTTTATCCAGTCTAGATTCCCATATATTTATATTATATTTATATTACTTTAATATTTTAAATATAGCTTCATATATAACTCTAAAATATTTTAAAGCTATATATTGATCTCATCTTTTTTTATATATTTATGAAGACTTATGAGTAAATATATTTATTATAAAATAACTCATGACCACAAACTTATGTTATTATGCTTTTTAAAATTATAATTCAATATATTTCTTATAATTTAATTAATAAAATTTATCATTACAATAAATTTATTTTATTTACTATATAAACTTAATATTTTTATTTTTATTTTTAAAATATATTAAGTAAAAAATTAAAATAAAAAAATAAAATTTTAATATAATGAAAATAAAGATTTTATTAAAAATAAGGTAAGTAAGGATAGAATTTTTGTAAAGATTGGGATATGAGGATGAGGATAAGGATAACGATAGGAATAAAGAAATTTTTATTCCATTGATGGGGATGGGCACGAAGATGAAGATGAGGGGCTAAAATAGTAGCGAGAATGAGATGAAGAATATCTCTCTTTGCCTCTGCTTCACAAAACTTATTATGGAGAGCTTCAACTAATCCTAGCATGCTCCGTGCAAAGATAAATTTATACTTGTCAAGACGAATCTATATTTATGATGTATTCTAAATGTGTGAGGTCTATGCGGACTTAGAACGCAGCCAGGTTAGGTGAGAGCAGAGCAATTGTAGGACGGGGCAAAATTAGGCGATCTGTATCAAAATCCAAAGCTTTGGTCGGAGACGAAATAGTCAAGGCAAGTGATGTGCCAAGACTAGATAATCCAAAACTCACTGTTTGAGAATTTTTCGTGAAATTAGTATGAACAAAGTCAAATGTGAACTAGTCAACGCAATATTTTTTTGTTTCTCAAACTTTAACTAAACCCATCGAGCTGTGCATTGGAACTAGCTCAGATGATCGGATTTGCATAAAAGTATCATTTCATTCAGGCTGAGGCCCTCCTCCTCTCTCTCTCTCTCTCCCTCTTTGTTCATTACTTGATGATTCCTACGTTTTGTGGCTGGTCCATTATTTTTTAGTATCTTAAATCAATATATGTGGAAGAAAAGAACTTGGTATAGCCAATTTCCAACAAGATCGATCGCGTGGAGAATTTTTTTATAATTCCTATAAAAGGACTAATAGATGAGCATACATATTTATACTCTTTTTTTTTTTTTCTTTCTTTCTTTCTTTTGGCTCTAATTGAAATGTTGTCGTCCCTGGTCTACTTAAACCTTCTTAGATCGTATGCAGCAGTACATTATTTATGTGTCCAAAAACATTGCTTTGACTATTTTAATTGACAAATAATATCTACGATTTCTTCATATAGGTTCTGGATTCGGTTCAAAGTTGGATTATAGATCAGGGTTCTTTCATTTGAAGATAAAGCTGCATGATAAGGATTCTGCTGGAGTTGTGACAACCTTCTATGTAAGCTTCTTTTCCTTTTTGTCTTTTAATTTAAAAATTTTATCTGTTTCACAAGCCACGGTCAAGGTTCTTCAAAGATTTTTCAGATTTCCAAGTTATAATGCATTTAAAATATATTAAATTTTTTTAATTTAATAGTTTAAACATAACATACGGTAAATAAGTTTAAATTATATATAATTGCATCTCAGAAAATTAATCAAGTTTAGGAATTGATTTGGGAATAGAGACCTCAACTCTGTCTCTGAACCTGATATATTTTCAGAAAAAAATTCGTATTCCCGTCCAATTCTCATTTAATCTCTTCAAATTCATCATGAATCTCCGAGGGAATTGGATCTTTCCATCTCTAGGTTGGGAGGCAGCTGTAGGACCGTTGATGAAGAAGGCCTTCCCAAAATACAACTGAACTGAACTCTCGGACCCAAGCCTACTTTTAGTGAACTCACGATGCTAAGGCCATTTAAGCTCAAGAACTAAAGCTGAAAAAGCTTTATAAAAATATTAATTCATTGTTATTTAATGGTGAAAATTACATGCTTATGCCTGAGCATTCCGGTAGGCTTCGTATACTCATCATCAACGTTTGACAAATTAATTTGACAGCTATCTTCTCATACAAACATCCATGAAGAGCTAGACTTGGAGTTCTTGGGAAACAGACAAGGAAAACCAATCACGCTTCAGACCAACATCTTTGCTAATGGACGTGGAAATAGAGAGCAAAGGATTTACCTTTGGTTTGACCCCACTGCAGACTTCCATGACTACAGAGTACTGTGGAACCCTTATCAAATTGTGTAAGTATAGCTCCTCTCAACCATTGCAATCAAATTCCACTCAAAAAAAAAAAAAAAAAGTCATCTGGAAATTGGAACCATTCGCCAAGCCTTAAATCATATTTGACGCAGGGTTTTTGTAGATAACGTCCCCATCCGGCTTTACAAAAACCTAACCTACAAAGGAGTGGATTATCCTTCACAACCGATGCAGATACTGGCAAGCATTTGGGATGGTGATAGTTGGGCCACGGATGGGGGAAAGACGAAGATAGATTGGGCTCATGCTCCTTCATTGCTCGGTTTCAAGGTTTCGACGTGGACGGGTGCAACTCAGATAGCAGCACTTGTTCATCTCCAAAACTATGGTGGAATTCTGGGCGTTACAAAGAGTTAAGTCCTGCTCAAAAGGCAGCGTATCAGCATGTGAAGGAGAAATACATGACGTATGATTATTGTCATGATAAGAAGAGGAATCCTACGCCACCCCCTGAATGTTCTCAATGAAGTTTAAATGTTATAAATAAAGTTTAGGTAATATAAACAAAGTAGTAATACCAATGGTAATAAGAGCTCGTGTGCAACAAAAGTTATTGTTAGAAAATTGTTTTGATTTTTGCAAAAAAAAAAAATCTTTTTCTAGAAAATACTAGAAAATTAATTTAAATTTAAAATATAAACTAAAGTTAAAAAGAATTAAACTGGCGTGTTAGACGCTATCCTAAGGACAAGTTTTCGTCTCATCGTGCGGGTTGTTGGCGATTTGTCCCCAAGGTACAACGTCCCGGTTCGATCCGATCCTCCTACCACGAGGACGATCGGATGAAGGTGCAAACCCAATGATACTTCAGATGCCCAAATAAAAATATAATAATAAAAATAGTTAAATAAATCTTTTACCACCAGTAGCTTTCACCAGTAGGTTGAGACAGACTTCCTTGTTGAGACAGACTCCCAACTCCAAGCACTTGCAGCAATAGAATCTTTAACAATTGAAAAAAGCTTTTAGAATTTATATTTTCTTACTTCTTTGTTCTTTTTAGCTTATCCATATATATATATATATATATATATATATATATATATATATATATATATATATAAAAGATATTTTTTAGCCGTTAGGCCTTGTTACTATTCCTCTTGGAAATGAGGAAAAGTCGGAACGCTCGAGCGAACGCTCGAGCATTTTGCAAAAAGAAAAATAAAGCTCCAAAACGCTCGCTGGCAAGCATTCCGCAAACGCTCGTTAACGAGCGTTCAGAAGACCAGTCCCACAAGCATTAATTGCTCGTGTGGGTCCTTTACTATTTTTTACTTTTTTTACTTTTTTAAATGATCAAAAGTCAATAATCCCTCATAAAAGTTAAAAATAATAATAATAATAAAATTAATATACCAAAAAATTTAGGGCATCTATACTGCGCAATAGGTGAGGTGTCTTGTAGAGTTGAACCTCACTTAGTGTTGATTGTATAGATCTGAAGGAATCATAGTGGATTAGACCTTGAACTAGGTCCTTGACTCAAACTTCTACTAATCACACATACAGCATGAATCAAACGGGTTTAAGCGGTCAGCGCATATTAAAGGCCTTGCGCTTAGTACCTTGATTTTTCATAAGAATTTCTTAAGGTTAGTCCAAACCTTTAGTCACGGCCTCCTATGACAATTCTCATATAGGTGAATCCTCTAAGGGTATTTGTGACTAATACCCTGCAGATAACCTACCTCGGATCCATTAAGAGAATCATTCAACCTTACACAAATTTACTTTGTCACTTTATAAGAGCAATCATGATGGATTGAAATTTTTTTAAAAAAATTTATACTCTAACACGATCACTCAATTAACTTCGTTTCTACCACATTGAACCTCATTCATGAGATCTCCAATCACAGAGGTTGGGTATCCACTGCTGGTGACTAAATAATAGGCTTAAGCCCCATCCCCCTCGATGAATCTAGGACTCCACTCCTAGATAATCCCTTTGTTAATTGATCTGTCAAATTCTTCTCAGATTTGACAAATTCCAAAGAGATAACATCATTTTTCTTATATTGTCTTATAGACTTATGACGAAGCCGTATATGGCGATTCATCTTTTATTGGTACTCTTTTGATTTGTCAGTTCAATTGCGGCCTTATTATCACAATGGATTGATATAGCTGGAACTTGCTTAGGTACCAAAGGTAGCTCTGATATTAGATTTTTTATCCACTCTGCTTCATTACAGGTGGTATCCAGAGCTATCAACTCGGCCTCCATGGTGCTTCTAGAAATGATAGTTTGCCTGGTGGATCCCCAAGCAATAGCAGCACCGCCAAGAAGAAAGAGATATCTGGTGGTTGATTTTAAATCATGAGAATCAGTGATCCAATTAGCATCACTGTAACCCTCAACCACCTCAGGGTATTCAGTGAACATCAAAGAGAGATTAAGTGTTCCCTTTAAATATCGAATACTCTTTCTAAGGCTACCCAATGAGATTGATCAGGATTTTGATTATATATACTTAGCCTTCCTACAGCATAAGCAATATCAGGTCTTGTCCTGTTTGCTACATACAAGAGGGATCATATAATTTAAGAATACTTTAATTGATTAATTGGGTCACCTAAATTTTTCTTTAGGTGAAAGCTAGGATCAAAAGAGTAGATATTGATTTAAGATTGGAATAACCAAACTTCTTGATCATTTTTTCTATAGAATGAGAAAGAAAGAGAGCTATCCCTTCATGGGATTTGATAATCTTCATCCCTAGGATTACATCCGCTTCACCTAAATCTTTCATATCAAACTTAAAGAGAGGAAAGATTTAATACTTGAAATAATTTCAAGAGATTATCTACATATAAGAAAAGGATTACACAATCATTGTCGATGATTTTAGAATAAACACACTTATCATGATTATTGATTTAAAATCCAAAAGATAGAATAATTTGATCAAATTTCTCATGCCATTGTTTAGGAGCCTGTTTAAGACCATAAAGGGACTTGATAAGTTTACAAACCTTGTCTTCTTATCCCTTTACAACAAAACCTTCAGGCTGTTTCATATAGATCTCCTCCTCAAGATCTCCATTTAAGAACGCAGTCTTCACATCCATTTGATGAATGATTAACTTATGAATGAAGCAATGGCAAAAGTAATCTAAGGGTTGTTATTCTAGCTACAGGAGAATATGTATCAAAGAAATCTAACCCTTTCTTTTGGTTATACCCTTTGGCTACTAATCTAGCCTTATACTTTTCTATTGAACCATCAGGTCTAAATTTCTTCTTAAATACCCACTTACACCCTAAAGGTTTGCTTCCAGGGGGTAAATCAGATAAGATCCAAGTTTCATTTTGTAAGATTGAATTAAACTCAGAAAGAATAGCTTCCTTCTAAAAAATAGCATCAGGAGAAGACATCGCCTCTAAAAAAGAAGAAGGTTCGCCTTCGACTAGGAAAGTAAAGAAACCTTCACCAAGATCTTTTTCTTTCCTTATCCTTGAACTTTTCCTAAGTTCAAAAGGTCCACCTTCAGGATTAGATCTTTTCCTTTTCTTTGACTCATTAGAGAACCCAGCTTCAAAAGAATCATGAACCAAGAAAGGATTAGAAGAGAGTTGATTTGGTACTTGGTTCTTGAAAGGAAATTTTTTTTTAAAATAGGTAGCATCTCTTGATTCGATAAGAGTATTATTTGAGATGCCACTTATATCAGAGTTTATCACTAGGAACCTATTTGTACTGCTATCTAAAAAATAACCTATAAAGATAGCATCTACATTTTTAGGTCCTATTTTTCTTCTCTTAGATTCAAGTATTCCTACCTTAGCAAGCATCCCCACACTTTAAGATAATTTAGCCTGGGTGTTCTACCTTTCCAAAGCTCAAAAGGTGTTTTAGGATTATCCTTAAAGGGTATCTATTTAAAATATAACATGCAGCTAAAAGAGCTTCCCCCCATAAGTTCTCGGGTACGCTTGAACTTATTAACATTGAGTTAACCGTATCCATTAATGTACGATTTTTTCGTTCAGCTACACCATTGGACTGAGGAGAGTATGGTGGTGAAACTTCATGAATAACCCCATATTCTTGACAAAATAGAGTCATTTCATTTTAGGTATATTCACCACCGTGATCTGACCTAAATTTCTTAAGCTTTTTCTCAGTTTGGGTTTCAGCTTCTACCTTATAAATCTTAAACTTATCTAATACTTCATCCTTAGATTTTATCAAATATATGTACAATATCGAGAGAAGTCGTCTATGAATGTTATAAAGTAACAGCTTTCTCCCGTGTAGGAAACTTGGTAGAGTCACAAACATCGCTATGGACTAATTCAAAAAGTGTTGAACTCCTATTTACTGATTTAAAAGGTTTTCTTGGCATTTGGCTTGAATACAAATCTCACATTTAAACTTTCTATCAATATGAACTTTAGGAATTAGATTAAGATTTGTCATGTAATGAATACGATCAAAATTCACATGACCAAGTCTACTATGCCAAACATTTGAAGATTCAACATTAAAAAGAAGAGGACTTTTATTAGATAACTTAGAGGATACATTTAATTTAAAAAGACCTTCACATACAAAGCCTTTACCAACAAACTCATTATTACGAGTAATTATAATTTTATTTGACTCTAGAACAATTTTATATCCTCTAGATATAAGGAGAGATCCATTAATCAGATTTCTTCTAACACTAGGAACTAACAGCACTTCGTGAAGGACCAGGATCTTCCCAGATGTCATCTTTAGATCCACTTGACCTTTTCCAAGCACTTGTGCTGAAAGTTATTCCTAGGTGTCACACCTTCTCCACTTGATTCCTGAAAGGTGGAGAACCAGGAGCGATCAAAACAAACATGAACATTAGCTCCTGAATCAAGCCACCAATCATAAGAAGATTGGGTTGAGTTAATTAAGAATTTTGAATTTACCGATCTGAAAGAAGGCTCAGCACCACTCTCAACCACGTTAACTTGTGGTTTAGATGATTTTCTCAATGGTTCAATTTTTCGGTGGTAGCAATCCTTCGCCACATGATTTATCCTTCCGCACACAAAGCAGAATATGCCTTTATAATTCTTTGACTTCTGATTCAGTTGATTTTGATTTGATCGGTTCTGAGGAGGTTTGTATGATTGGTTGGATCTAGATTGGAATTTTCTCTTCTTAAAATTCTTTTCCTTAGGTTTGAATTGATTTGGAGTTAGATTTGACTCGGTCAGATTGATTTTAGGTCCAAGGTCGGTCTTTTGATTTTGATTGAGCTTAAGCCGGTGTTCTTCTTCAATCCTAATAGAGTTAATCACTTCTGTTAGGGTCAACCTACCTTGCTTATGGCTTAGCTCTCGAGTAAAGGATGACCAAAATGGTGGAAGGGTATCTACTAAGGCTTGGACCTTATAGTTTTCAGAAAAATTACAACCAGTCAATTCTGACTTTCTAAGAAAATCTTGGAATTCATGAATTTGAATACTAATAGGTTTAGAATCTATCATTATGTATTTCAAAATTTTGAGATGGTGAATCGATCTAGACCAGCATCATCCATCCCATATTCAGCCTCAAGGGCATCCCATAGTTCCTTAGCAATTTTAGTAGGAAGGTAGACATCATAAAGATTATCAGATAGGGCACTTAAAATTTTATGTCTACAATGAAAATCTATTTCTTAGGGTGTTTTTGATGTTGATGAAGAGGAAGTATCAACTATACTAGAAGAACCTTGTTAAGTGTTGAATTTAGGATCTGGTAATTCTATGGCAGATAATAAGCCTAAAGTGGTAAGCCAGTATTTCACTTGGTTTTGCCACCTCCTAAAAAATGATCCATTAAATTTTTTAGGTTTGATTATACTAAGATCATCAGAACCCATTTTGAAAAAAAGGTTGGTTGCTTAATTCGTTCTGCACAACCAAAAAGTTGAAGGTTTAGCCTTATAATTTAAATTTTTTAAATTAGTAATTTTTCAGATATTTCTAGATTTTAAATTTAAATTCAAAAGAATTAAATCTAGAAACTACTTACAATAATAATAAAACCACTAAGCAAAAATTAACTCAAATAATTCAATTTTGAATTTGAGTTTTAAATTTTTTTTTAATTTCAAAATTTAAATTTCAAATTTGAATTTTGAATTTTAAATTTTAAATTCAAAACACTTTTTTTAAAAAAAACTTATAATAAAATCTAGCAATTTCTAATGATAGGAGAACTTGTTCTTAGCTGTTAGAAAATTATTTTGATTTTTGCAAAAAATATTTTTCTAGAAAATGCTAGAAAATTAATTTAAAATGTAAATTCAAAATATAAACTAAAGTTAAAAAGAATCAAACTGGTCGAGGTGTGTTAGACACTGCCCTAAGGATAAGTTTTCGTCCCCTCGTGCGAGTTGTTGGATCCAGCTCGATCCGATCCTCTACGCGAGCACGATCGGATGAAGGTGCAAACCCAATGATACTTCAGATGCCCAAATAAAAATATAATAATAAAAATAGTTAAATAAATCTTTTACCATCAGTAGCTTTCACCAGTAGTTGAGACAGACTTCCTTGTTGAGACAGACTCCCAACTCCAAGCACTTGTTGAGACAGACTCCCAACTCCAAGCACTTGCAGCAGCATGATCTTTAACAATTGAAAAAAGTTTTTAGAATTTATATTTTCTTACTTCTCTGTTTCTTTAGTCTATCCATATATATATATATATATATATATATATATATATAAGATATTTTTTAGTCGTTAGGCCTTGTTACCGTTCCTTTTAAAATGAGGAAAAGTCAAAGCGTTCGCTCGAGCGTTTTGCAAAAAGAAAAATAAAGCTCCGAGCGTTGGTCCTTTACTATTTTTTACTTTTATTTATTTATTTTTTAAATGGTCAAAAGTCAACAGTTATATTATGTGAATGCCTTCTTGGCCCATTCGAGATAAGTGGAGAAAAGATTGAATGGTCAAGGTTTTATTATTTATCAAAAGCATGAAAACCCTATTTTTTTCCCTTTTTTTTTTGTGACTGTGTGCTGTTTATTCCCTCCATTAAGTAACAGTGGACAAATTTCTCCCTTTATTGAATAAGAGTGGACATTCTGCAAGTGTCGCCATCTTTGACTTGTATTGGTTTAATATACATACCATTTACGGCTTGTTAATTAAGGGGTTACTTTATTAAAAAATAATGTAATGTCGCTCGGTAATGCACTGTTTCTTAAGCTAAGACGACGAGGGCTTGGTTTTGTTAGAAAATAATTTTGTTCTTGTAAAAGGTTTTTTTCTAAAAATAGCTAGAAATATAATATAAAAATTTAAATATATAATAAAGTAAAAAATAAAAGAAGATATGAATTAAGTCAGGATCGAGACATGTTAGATACTACCTAAGGATCAGATTTTCGCTCCTTCGTGAAGGTTGTTGGCGATCTATTTTCAAGGTACAACGATCCAGCTCGATCCAATCCTTCGATCACGAGCACGATCGCATGGGGTGCAATACAATGAAACCTTCATATTTGAGCTCAAAGCAGCTTTACATATGTTTAAAAAAATTGATACCATCTTTAGAAGAGGTCGTCGTCTCATGAGTTAATGAGAAGAGTTCGTATATGCATTTCTTATTTAAGAAGCGTTAAAAGTATACAAAAGAAAGTTGTAAATTTCAAATGCCAATTACATCCAAAAAATGATAAACCAAATAGCAGACTACCTTGCAAAGATGATAGGTTTTGAGATTTAGCTAATCTTCAATTATCAAAGCTATTCTATTTAAAAAAAAAATTTCTGAATAGTGATGTGCAAGAAAACTCTCCCATTTAAACCTAATTCTTTCTTGTAATTTTTTAAAAAAATTGTAGGATAAGTAAACCAATAATTAGTATCAAAGGGATTTAAATTTATGTAAGAATTTTTAGATATATATTAAATTTAACAATACCAATATAATAACAAAATAAAATTTATTGTCATTCCTTTTTATGCTATGATTTATGCAACAATTGCACTATGATTTGCATAAGAACACTTATCACGAATGCTTGAGGCTAGATCTTTTCTTTCTTATTCCTTCTTTAGATGATGATTTTAGAAGAAAAAAATTAATCATAATATTTAAGAAGAGGAAAAGGAATCTATCTTATTTATAGAGAAATTTTAATAGATTCTTTCGTTATTAGACTTAAATTCATACAAACTGTTGCCGCCGGGATCCATCCTCCGACTCGGGCGCGATCGATCTCCTGCGGCGGACCTGCAAAGAAGCCCACACGCGGGGACGCTGGGGGTGGTCCTCCGCGGAAGACCCTCCGACGCTCAAGTCAGTGGAAGGAATCGGCGATCAACCAGATAATGGGAGGTGGATCTCTCCGGGAGACCTCTCCGGGGCCAATCGGGGCTCGGGGAAGAGCAGGAGAGTGAGAGGAGGTGAAGAGTCGCGTACCTGAGGGAATCTGCCAATCTGATATTTATAGACTGTCACCTGGGGACTTGAGCATCTTCTGGAAGGTTCTGAGGTTGTTACGATACGGGGGTAGACAGAATCAGGCCGTTGTGGGGCCGTTAGAATCCGCCTTGTTGTTAAGGGATCGACGGCTGGGAGAGCTCCTTGATGTCTTGGGATCTGGTGAGTAGGCGGGCAATAGGTCTTAGGCCACGTCTCAACATGATTCCTTGCCTGGAGCTGCTCGGGTAAGCTTAAGCTCTCCCGCGTCAGGTTCCGCGGAGGTAGAGTCGGGCGTGGATCGCTGTGAGCGAGCTACGGAGCCCGGCGAGCTAGGAAGCCGGAGGAGGCCGAGCTGGGAAGCCCGGAGGAGGGAAGGCCGGGGAAGCCAAGCTATGGAAGCCCGGAGGAAGCCGAACTATGGGAGGCTCGGGAAAGCCGAGTTATGGAAGCCCGAAGGAAGTCGAGCTATGAGAAGCTCGGAGGGAGCCGAGCTATAGGAAGCTCGGAGGGAGCCGAACCATGGGAGGCTCGGGGAAAACCGAACCATGGGAGGCTCGAGGAAACCGAGCTATGGAAGCCCGGAGAAGCCGAGCCATGGAAGCCCGGAGGAGCCGAGCTACAGGAAGCTCGGGGAAGCCGAGCTATGGAAGCCCGGAAAAGCCGAACCATGGAAGCCCGGAGGAGCGAGCTACGGGAAGCTCGGGGAAGCCGAGCTATGGGAAGCTCGGGGAAGCCAAGCTATGGAAGCCCGGAGAAGCCGAGCTACGGGAAGCTCGGGGAAGCCGAGCTATGGAAGCCTGGAGAAAACCGAGCTATGGAAGCCCGGAGAGGTCAAACCATGGGAGGCTCGGGGGGGGGGGGGCGCATGGCCTGACGGACCATATTAGTTTAGCTTATTCCTCGGGGGCATATCGTAGCGGGCGGAGGGACGGAGTCGGTCTTAGCCCCTTGCACGATTATCAATGCAATGACGATTCTACCCCCAACACAAACTATCAACCATATCAATTAATAAAAAGTATGCTTAAATACAAATTAAATAGATTATAATTTTAAACAATAATGAACTTATTCAGCTTATATTTTTAGATTGAATTTATTTAATTAATTTTATAAAATTAAAATTATAATAATTAATGATAGTTTATATGCAAATAAATTGCCTTACACCCGCAGGGATGGAAAGGATGGCGGTGGGTGTGTCACAGTGTCAAGCCTGGACAAGCACGCGATATTGGTTAACAAACCAACCTTAAAAACTTGAGCTAATAGAAAAAGGGTGGTTGACCATAAGAAATTTTCATATTTTAAAAAACGGGTATCTTAGTCGGTCCCTCTCTTTTTTTTCAAAAAAAAAAAAATTTAATTAATTGCTCTAGAGTGGTGCTAAAGATATCCTCCATAGATAACCTCTCTTAAGACATTGCTTTTCTATAATAAAATAAAATACTAAATAATCTACTTACTTCTACTCATCTCAATATATCAGCCAGGAAAAGTCTTTGTTGCATCTCCTTCGGATATCGAATATTTGTATTGATCATGCGTCTATGCGCGCGCGTATGCAAAATGCACCGCAATCTAATTAAAAGGAGAGTTAAACCATTCTTCTCTGCTCAAAGCTTCTGAATCGCTCATTTTAATAGGCCCTAACATGATCCCATAAATTAAGATGTCTCCCAACAGCCGTTAATTACCGTGAGAAAGACCTTACTAAAGGAAAAGTAGCAGCAGTGTTATACCTGCAAAAAAAAAAAAAAAGCTGGTGTTCTTGGTCCCCCACCCATCCCCGGCTCCAGGTCCCGGCTCTGCCACCGCTTTAAATGTTTCATCTCGCCAGTAACTTGGAAGCATGTGCCTGGGCCCGTCCTGGAGAGTGAGACCCATGATAAAGCCAGCAGCTTGTCCAGGCTCATGGCGAGGCCCCAGACGCCAGCGCCCGTAAAAAACTCTTCATATCGGAGTAGAGAGAAAAAAGAGAGAATTTCTTTTTGAGAAAAGCTTATGGATAGAGGGTGCAAAATGGAAGAAAAGATGATGAAATTGTAAGGTTTCTTGGGCGCATTGTTGTACTGAAAAAAGACTGTCGTGGGATGTGACCGAAAGTGTGAGGCCAGCTGGAAAGTTTGGTGGATAACTTATCCCACGAACTGTTCCAAACCGGACGTAGCTGCCCGACCAGGCCTTGGACCTGCTCCCCATTACTCGCTGTCAGGTGAGAGTGATTCAAGGCTCAAGGTTGGGACATGGAGCGATGGCGTTGACAAGTGCTGGCAATAAAGCAGCGTGAACGACTCGTTGTAGCGTGAAGGCTCGTTGTAGCGTAGTGCCGAAATATGGCCGTTTTTATGCTCTTACGACCGTTATATGTCGCTTGATGATTAATTGGGCCATGTTTCCGTTCCTCATTGTAGTCAATCAGAGGTATGATGATTGAGCCCCGTGGTATCTTAAGTTGTGACCGTTTGTCAATTCCTTGAGCAGTTTGGTGGTTTGCAAGACCAGCTTAATGGTAGCTAGGCATGTATTATCTACATTCAACTATGGCCCATATGTCGTGATGTACACGTAGCAATCCTTAAAATTTAATTAGTGTGGGACATGTTCTATGGGAACCTGCCTTGGTACGTGCTATGTGCGTTGAAGTATAGAGATGAGCAATGCTCACTTAATTGAATGAGAGCCAGACTAACTAGGACATCACATGCATGTGGTGACGCATTTAATAATTAGTCTACCAAGATTCCATCATTGCATTACGATGTGATGCTTATAATTTTATCTAGATGTGTTGTACCAGTTAGTTTCTATTGCTGTAAATTTTAGTTTTGTTTTGAAAGTGGAATGGCGATGAACGTGAAAGCCTGTGTAGCATCCTTTTGTTTTGATGGATCTGTAAAATAACGTTCTCACACAAAAGATTAAGATGGATGAGCCCTGCGAAAAATCTTCTGACACTTAAATCAGAGGGGTCTCGAATGCAATGACGTGCGTGAAAGTTTTTTTCATGTTTAACTGAGGGCCTGATGTTTAAAGACAACATAGATGGTATGTTGTTATTTGATTTTTAGGATGCAGTTACGAAATTTGAAGGAGAATAAGGTCGATTTTGACGTATACCTTATTTAGGGGATTTTAGATCCCGTTAATCATGAAGGAGATTATATCTGGCTCCCATATCTATGTGTGAAGGCTTATTTCAAAATTTTCATGATCATGGTGATCTGGTGTCCGAGATGTTTGGTGCGAGACAAAGGTCGATTGGGTAACTCTCGACTGTTGAGACTCGGTAACTCTTGTTCAGAGATAAGATTTGGTAAAGGAAGCCAAAGATCAGTCATCAAGGTTTGGTTTGATAAAATTCGGATGGAGATGTGGTAGCTCGGCAAAGCATCACTCGGCTTGTAAAGGTTGATCAGCCATAACCTAAAGATAAGCCCCATCGTCTGTCCATATCAACCGATTTATACAAAAACCTTTTAACCTGCATCAGGTTCTATTTGAATTAACTATCAATACATCAATATTAACCATAATTAATATTTGATCCAAACATGCTCTTATATAAACTTAATAGATATAATGAGAAAAAGCCTTCGCAAGAACTTTGAGATTGAGCTGCCAGTCGGAACTATTGATCCAAGGAATTGCATAACCCTTTAGAGATAATATATGTTATTCCTAAAAATTATGGATGGCTCATGATTGGTAGTTTTTCTTTCCTTCTAATTTCTTTATTTAAATATATATGTAATGAAACATTTATTATTGATTATTCAAGATATAGATATGCATACCTGATGTAAAGAAAATCTGAGACCTTTAAAAAGTTCAAAGAATTCTGTGCTGAAGTAGAAAAATAACTCAGTAAATAATCAAAACTCTTCAATCTGATCGAGGAAGAGAGCACCTGGATTATGAATTTAAGGACCACTTGATTGAGAATAAAATATTATCATCGCTCATGACACCTGCGATACCATAGCAAAATGGTATAGCTAAAAGAAGGACTCGCACTTTGCTTGATATGATAAGATCAATGTTGAGCTATTTTTCTTTGCCTACCTCATTTTAGGGCTATGCACTACAAACAGCTGTATACATTCTAAACTTAGTTCCATCTAAGTCAATCCCTAAGACTCCCTTAGGTAGTGTTTGAAATAGGAGATAAGAGGGGATATCCCCTGGATATCCCCTCTTATTCTCAAAAGCCATAACTATAAGGGATAGCTGGGAATAAAGTTAACCAAAGGGATAATCCATGGTTAACCATGGGATATCCCCTCAATTTATTCCCTAGAGAATGCAGGAATAGCTGGTTATCCCTCCAAATAAAAGTAAAAAAAAGTTATCCTATGGATTTACCTTTTTGCATTTGATATGATCAATGGGATAGTTAAGGATATCCCTAGGGATAGCAGGGGATAACTCTATCCCGTACACTTATCCATGGATAATATTTTTTCTATCAAACACTACCTTAGAGTTATGGAATGGTCACAAACCTAGTTTGAGATACATCTACATATAGGGGTGTCCAGCCCATGTGCTGAAGAAAAAGATTAGGAAGCTAGAACCTCATTCGAAAGTATGCATGTTTGTAGGGTACCATAAGGGAACGAAAGGAGGACTGTTTTATAGTGCTCAAGATAATAAAGTATTTGTGTCGACAAATACTACGTTTCTCGAATACAACTATATGACAGACTTTAAACCCAGAACTAAAATAATTCTGAAAGAGTTGCTAGATGATGAAATCAGCCCCATACCAACAAAATTATTGAATGATAAAAAGTTAAGACCACTACTCAAGATCAAACACCACCATCACTACGATGCAGTGGGAGGAAAATAAGATTGCTCATCCGCTATCGTCAAGATGGAGAAGTACAAGTTGCAGTCACTGAAGGCAGTGATGATGATCCATTGACATACAAGATGGCAATGGAGGATGTTGATCAAGAGAAATGGCAGGAAGCTACGAAGCTAAGTTGTTTTCACATAAAAATTAATTTGATTAATTTCTATTTTAATTAATATAATTATTTAAAATAAATTTAAAATTAGTTTAAATTAAAAATTATACGGTATGCTAGGAACATCGTAGGCATGTTCCACAAGGAGGGTCCATGTGAAAGTTATTTTGTTGTTGGAGAAATATATAGATGATTTCCATAAGTCACAGAGAGTTTTCTCTTTCGTCTTCACTTTGTCTCATAAGTTGAGGATACAAAGTGACTAAAAAAATATCAGTTGTGTGATCTCAATCCAAATAAAAAACGCCCATTCGTTCGTATTCATCATAATTTGGAGAACGTTTGGAAAGATTCGTGATGATCGAAAGAATTTGATGATTCCAAAAGATGGCGTTGATGGAGTTTAAGACATTCGATGAAAGATCAATTTCTTATTTTTTTTATTATTTTTTATTATTAAATTAATATAAGTATAGATTATCAAATAATTTTTTTTAAAATATATAATTTGATTCTTATCTAGTTTTCATATTATCTTAAAATTGATTTGAGATAATCAGCAACTATGACATGGCTCCATGCGTCCTCGTACGTTTCCTATGGCATGCACCACACATATTATTCATTCACGAAAAATAAGCAGAGGAGAATTTTCAAGTGTTTCCCGACCGCTAGAAGTTAAGCTGTGGAGGAGTCATCGAGTTGATATGGCATCCGCTTCTTCATCTAATGGCTTAGGGATATGTTTGTCTCTTTGAGTTTCGCCTCAGTAGTTAGTAGTCTTTTTTTTTTTTTTTTGGGTACAAAATGGGCGATCACACTAGCTTAGTACGAGTCAGTCCAGAAAGATCCGAATATAAAATTTACTATAAAAAAGGAGGGCAGGGATCGCTCAGCTTCCAGATCCACGAAACAGCATGCTGGGCCACAAAAGACGTTACTCAGTTCGCCGTCGAATTGGCTTCTCGATAAATGTGGTGAATCTGAGCACAGTCGACCTCATTAAGGATAGAGAATGTCCATAAGCATCGAATTAGCAGGGCCAGAATGGTAATTCTCCTTCTGCAGCCAGGAAATAACCGACATGGAATCATCCTCAATGAATAACCTCTGAGCCTGAAGAGTCCTAACGGCATAAGAAATGCCCGCTCAGGCCGCATAAAGCTCTGACATCAGGACGGAGGAGTCAATAATACCAAAACCACCCGCTTCCAGTAACTCACCCTGAGGGCCACGGATGACGAATCCAGAACCAGCAGCTCTGCCATGGACACTACCATCAAAATTGATTTTGACGAACCCTGGAGGAGGGGGGTCCCAGGAGATGAACATCGTATGCCGGTTCGCTGCCGTAGCAGCAGGGAATCCCCATAGGCTAGAGACGTCAGAACCAACCTGGGCATAGTCCGCGACCAAAGATCTGATTTTCCTCATAATCCTAAGGGAAGACATAGGATCATCCGTGAAAAGAATCTGGTTTCTCGATAACCAGATATGATAAGCCGTGGCAACCCAACGGCTACACCTCTGCAGAGAAGCTCTACGAATATCCAGGAAGAAAGAAGAGCGAGGTGAACCCAGATCATCCATCCTGATAGAATAACCCACCATATGCCAGATCTGTCTCGCCTTGGGCAGGTAAAGATAGCATGCTCAGAGGATTCCTCCTCCACCCTACATAAAGGACAGCACGGCTGGATCGACAGACCCCTCCGAGAGAGAAGAAGACAGGTAGGGAGACAATCCCACAAAAGCTTCCAAATAAATAGCTGCACTCTGGGGAGAGTGGGAAGCTTCCAAATCCAAGCAGCATCCATCGAACGCTGGGAACCCGGCCTGAAAATCATTATCAAATCCATGGTAGGAGCCCTAGAGAGACAGGATCTCTGCCAAAGCCTGGAGTCAGATGAACGACCAGGGATAAGGGGCATCGAGAGAATACGTCTAGAAAGCTCCAGCCCAAAGAAATGGGTCACTGAGGGGATATGCCAGGCAGGGGATCAGAAGAAATCAAATCCTTAACCCGTAGACTGTAAGGGATGTCAATACTGATAAAAGAGGGCTATCGAGAGAGAGGAAGCTCAGAAAACCAAATGTCCTGAATAACATCGATTGATGATCCATCTCCAATCATCCACGTAACATTACCCCTGATAGACTGTCCAAACCTACAAACTTCCTTCCAAAAAGAGGAGCAATCTCGAGGTGGCCTGATATATGAATCCGGCATCCAGGCACCATACCTAGCACGCATCAGGGTACTCCAAAGGCAATGCGGCTTCAGAAGGAATCTAGAAGCATGTCTCGCAAGAAGGGCATCCCTTCTAACAATCAGAGACTGATCTCAAGCCCGTCATCTTGGATAGGCATGCAGACCGTATTCCAGGATAATAGATGAGTACCATAACCTTCTTGCATAGAAGCCCACAGAAAATCACGGAAACATCTCTCAATTCTCTTAAGACAAGTAATAGGAATAACAGAATTAGACAAAAAATACAGAAAAAAAAGAAAAGAACTGAACGAATAATGATAATTCTGGCCATCATTGAAAGGTCAGTAGTCAGTAGTCTTCAGTCGCTTTATGACGAGAAAAGACGCTAAATCGAATGAAACCAGAATCCGAGTTACCATTCTCGGGCCTAACGTGTCTGGGGCGTGCATTGTTTGCCGACATATGCTCTACTTGATTGCTTGGCGGTTCATGAGGACGAGTCCTACACGCTTCTAGCCACGCAAGTACACGGCGATCCATTCTATCTCAACATCACCTACGGCTTGCTTAACGCGACCACAGTAATTAAAGAATATGCTTAGAGAATCAGACGATGGTGTGTGTAAGCGTGAAAAAGGTTCACCCACTCTTTGGCAAACTGACGAAGCCAACCAACCATCTTTTATCTCCCTGGCAAATTGATGAGGCCAACTATATATCTCCCAAAAAAAAAAAAATACAATCCACTGTATCACGTGTGAGTGTGAGAAGCAGTTCTATCATTTTAGGATATACTGTGCACAATCTAAATCAGTAATCTTATCTTATCGCTAGATACAGGCATTCGATGAAAGATGCGCTCGAGCTAATGATTTTTTTCTGACCCTTTCTTCTCCTTCCCTTCGTTTCTAGACAACCTCTGAGCATGGTCATTCTCTTCATTTCCCTCATTAATATGGGTACAAAACCTTTTTTTCGCTATAAAAATCTTAATAAGAAAGCGTTCATCTTCTATTCCAACAAAACTCCAATATGAAGGAACTACCTTTATTTATTTTCATCATCGTTATTGTCGATGCGTCGAGTGCAGGGCCGAAGCTTGGCACCATAGCCGCTTATATCTGAAAGATAGACAAATAGACTAGCACTCAAAGTGGCACCCTGCCACATATGGTCCGAACACGCTGCATGCTTGCGTCACAAAGGAACGAACCCCTTAGGCAATGCTCCGGAAAAGTCTTTGTACACCATCCTCGATGCAGCAAGTTCTATATGGGTTGCACCGCCTCTTCTAATTGATCCACGTGGATCCTACGTGGCTGACGATACGAAACGGTATGGCTCTGCTACGATGTTACATTCTGATCGTGACGGCCATTAAAAGCACTTCTCCTTTATTTTAAAATTGCTGTGCATATGAAAATGCCCTTTCCCTTCAGCCTACTTCTACCGCTATTTTTTTTTGGATTTCATCTGTGCAAGAAAAACTCCTTCTTCCCCCTTGCTCTGGCTTTCGAATGCTAAGGAATCAGTCTAAGGTTTGAGCAAGATCCTGAGCCCTCGCTCTGGCTTTCGGATGCTAAGGAATCAGTCCAAGGTTTGAGCAAGATCCTGAGCCCTCACTCTGAGGAGTCCGATCGGAAGAAAACTTCTGGAGAAAATGTCATCTGAAATAAAAGTCCTTGTTCCCACTTCTTTGTAAAGCTCCTTTATTACACCAACAGTTTTTTGTCGTTAAAGGAAGTTAATGTGTGACCAAACCGTTTAATGGGCGGGTAATTTTCTTAGACCAAAACAGTTATGACATTCCGGGAGTCATAACTGTTTAGAGTTTACTGTTTTGTAGCACGAATGTCATACTCTTTTAACTAGAATGTTATACCTTATGAACTGGGGTGTCGTCAGAGTGTTTCGGCTTATATTCCCAGTTATTTCTTGTCCATATAGCTCTAGTGTCATCATAAAAGCTACGACACCCTAGATATAATGTTAAGATACCGTAGTTACAAGCCTACGACACCCGTGCTTATAACTGACCATGGAGAGCATGGGAATGGATATAAAGAAGAGGAGAAGAGGGGGAGGGGCATTCTACGGAGGGCCAAGAGGAGAAGAGGGGGGAGCAACTCCCCGGTTTAAACCTTAAGAGTTCCGGAACGGGTATCGTCGCCTTAAAGATAGGATGTCGTCAGATGAGAGCTGAGGTATCGTAAGAGCCTAAGTCGGGAATGTCGTCGGTCCCCGCCTTTTAACAGTCACGGAACGGATGTCGTCGCCTTAAAGGTAGGGTGTCGTTGCGCATGAGAGCTGTAGTGCCGTCATAAAAGCTACAACACCCCAGATTTACTGTTAAGACACCGTAGTTACAAGCCTACGACACCTGAGCTCTAAACGAATGCTGAAGAAAAGCCTCGCGACATCGCAGGAGAAAATTGGGAGTATTGCGACATCCAAGTTAAAGAAATAAGACACCTCTGTTAAACAAATACGACACTCCTGTTATGCTCGACCAAAAATCCTTCGCGACACCGCAGTTCAAACATCAAGACACCCTAGCGACAATGCTACGACACCCATGCTTATAACCTTACGACACCTAAGTCGGGGATGTCATCGGTCTCCGCCTTAACAGTCCCCGCACGGGTGTCGTCGCACTAAAGCTAGGGTGTCGTCGAAGGAGAGCCGGGGTATCGTAACAGCCTAATTTAGGGATGTCATCGGTCCCCGCCTTAATAGTCCCCACATGGGTATCATCGCGCTAAAGCTGGGGTGTCGTAAAAGCCTAAGTCATCGGTCCCCGCCTTAACAGTCCCGGCACGGGTGTCGTCGCCTTAAAGCTAGGGTGTCGTCGCGCTAAAGCTGGGGTGTCGTAAGAGCCTAGGTTGTCGGTCCCCGCCTTAACAGTCCAGGCACGGGTGTCGTTGCCTTAAAGCTAGGGTGTCATCGCGCTAAAGCTGGGGTATCGTCAGATGAGAAGAACTGGGGTGTCATTAACAGCCTGGGTCGGGGATTTATCGTTCGCGACACCCCAGTTGAAACCTTACGACACCCCAGTAGAAACCTTAAGACACTTGTTCACGCTTAGGAGAAAACTTTACCACATCCCAGGATGAAATCGGTCGAAAAACAGTGACGACATCCAAGCTCCCTTATCCTTCGGTCTCAACGCCACCCTAGTACCAATGCTACGATGCTACAGTTGAAACCTCATGATACCCTAGTACTGATGCTATGACACCCGTGCTTATAACTGGCCACGGAGAGAATCCCCGTGACACCCCAGGAGGAATTCGGCTGAATATCCTTCGCGACACCCCAGTTGAAACCTCACGACACCCTTGGTATAAACTTATGACACCACTATGATAAATTTGAACTAGGCGAGAATTTTGACGTCACCCTAGTTGTCGTCGCGCCTTAACAGTCCCCGCATGGGTGTCGTCGCCTTAAAGCTAGGGTGTCGTCGCTCTAAAGCTGGGGTATCGTAAGAGCCTAAGTCGTCGGTCCCCGCCTTAACAGTCCCGGCACGGGTGTCGTCGCCTTAAAGCTAGGGTGTCGTCGCGCTAAAGCTGGGGTGTCGTAAGAACCTAAGTCGTCAATCCCCGCCTTAACAGTCCCCACACGGGTGTCATCGCCTTAAAGCTAGGGTGTCATTGCGCTAAAGCTGGGGTGTCGTAAGAGCCTAAATCGTCGGTCCCCGCCTTAATAGTACCGGCACGGGTGTTGTCGCCTTAAAGCTAGGGTATCGTCGCGCTAAAGCTAGGGTGTCGTAAGAGCCTAAGTCGTCGGTCCTCGCCTTAACAGTCCCCGCACGGGTGTTGTCACCTTAAAGCTAGGGTGTCGTCGCTCTAAGGCTGTGGTGTCGTAAGAGCCTAAGTCGGAGATGTCGTCGCCTTAAAGCTAGGGTGTCATCCGATGAGAGCTGGGGTGTCGTAACAGCTAATTGTGTTGTCGTATTTCTTCAAGTGAGGTGTCATATTTTTTAACCTTGGTGTCCTAATGCTTTGTCAGGATATATTGAAAGCATTAGGACACCAATGCTTTCGCCCATCGCTCCAAAAGCAGGGGTTGATACTGTAGTTCCTCAAACTGGAATGGAATTCAATTCAGCAGATGAAATATATACTTTCTACAATGGATACGCAAAAAGAGTTGGTTTTGGAATCACAATAGTGTGTAGCAGGACCAACAACAACAAACAACTTTGCTTCAAGCACCTGGCGTGTTGGAGGCAAGGAAAATCTAGAAAAACAGAGAAGAGCATGAATCATAGGGATACTGGGAAAGTTGATTGCATGGCATCCATAAAAGCAAGACTGAATGCTACAAGTGGTAAGTGGATATTGGTTGAGGTTTCTCTAGAACATAACCATGGGATGTCCATAACATCAACTGGTTATCTTCGGTCGCATAGGAGGATCAGCACACCAGAGAAGGCAGAGATCAGCAATTTACATGCCGTGAATGTTCCGATAACTCAGATATACTCTGCCATAGCAAGGAGAAAAAGGGCAGAAGACAATTGGATTTCACCGAGAATGATGCTCGTAATTTCATTTGTCGCGAACGTCAGTCTAAGCTGAAAGAAAGAGATGCTCAGTCGATGGTAATCCATTTCACCGAAATGCAACTCAGAAATCCCAATTTCTTCTATACCTTAGACCTCAATGATAATGGTCATCTCAGGTCTGTCTTCTGGATTCATCCAAGGTCAAGATTGGCATGCACATACTTCGGTGATGTTCTAAGCTTTGACTCGACCTACTTGACAAATAGATATCAAATGCCTTTTTGTCCATTCGTCGGGGTCAACCATCATGGATAGTCCACCTTGCTTGGTTGCGCATTGTTGTCTGATGAGAGTACTGAGACATATAAATGGGTTTTTCAGTCATGGCTGGATGCAAATGGTGGTCAAGCACCTATTGCCATAATAACTGACCAAGATAAGGCAATCGAGGCTGTTGTTAAAGAAGTTTTTCCTAACACACGACATCGATTTTGTCTTTGGCATATATTGAAGAAGATACCTGAAAAGATTATCCATATTTGCACAACAAATCCCAAATTTATGGTTGATTTCGATGAGGCGATATATGATTCATTGACCATACATCATTCGAGGAAAGTTGGGCACATGTTATGGAGAAATATAAAGAATGCAAGGCTATAGATTGGTTCAATGTCCTTTACGAATGTCGGGATAAATGGGTCCCAGTTTACCTAAAGGATACATTCTTCACAGGTGTAGTCATTGTCTTTGTCATGTTCGCATTGTCTTTGGTTCATGTTCGCATTCAACGCTTCTTTTTTAGACAAAATTATGTACAGGGATGTCATCTTCACAAAGGAGCGAGGGCATAAATCACTTCTTCGATGGGTTTATAAATTCGAAGACTACACTAATGGAGTTCATAGGTAAGTACGAAGATGCCTTGGAAGAAAAGGTACGAGGCCGAAAATGAGAATATAATAGGACATTGCAAACGATTGCTTTCCTAAAGACATCATCACCTTTTGAGAAACAAGCTGCAGGAAGGTATACAAGGCGCATTTTCAAAAAATTTTAGAATGAGATCCTTGAAATGGCTGCATCAAATACTAAATTGATCAAGGAAGCTGATTGCTGTGTATATTCTGTAAAGTCGTATGAAAGGATTGAAGTCGATGGAATCGGCAAGGAGATGATCAAAGAATATATCGTGTCATACGATAGAAATATTGAGGATGTCCAATGCCAGTGTCGATCCTTTCAGTCTAAGGGTTACCTGTGTAGGCATGCCTTGTTGGTTCTTCATCAAAGACGTATTTCATTTACCAAATAAATACTTCTTGAAGAGATGGTGCAAGGACATGAAATACCAATTCGACGATTTCGACTGCAATACTGAAGGTTGTGATAAAAGCACACGAAAATCACGGTACGTAGTGACAATTTTTTATTTGAAATGTCTTAATATATGTTTTTGATAACATTATGTTATTGATTGTAGATATAGTTTGCTGAGTCATCGGATGATGAAGCTCGCAGAGATAGCCTCCATGTCTGAAGATGCATTTAATTTAGTGATGGATGGTCTAACACCTATATTCAAAATTACCGTGGATGCTAACTACGCAGCTAAGCCAAGTACAGAGCTTGTAATTCAAGATCCTCAGCAAATTAGGATGAAAGGTCGCCCAAGAGAGAACAAATTAAAGAGTGGAGTCGAGAAGAAGTCAAAAAGATCAAGGAAAAATCTGGTCAAGGCAACCGTTGACGCTCCACCAATGCAAAATGAAGTAAGAGCCGCTTCAAGCAACAGGCAGACTTATATGCAGTCAATTAACACCGGAGAGGACATGGAAAGAATTGTACTACCTTCCGAAACTTTGATGGACGAGTTTGATGCTTATGTATTGAGTCAACTAACACAGTAGCACATATAAAACACGGGTGTCGTAACTTTGTAACTAGGGTGTCTTGGTCGCAAATGAAGTGCTTTGTAACTAGGGTATCTTTTTCAGCCAAATGAAGTGCTCATCTCGTCTACCAAGAGGATTTGATATTTTACGAATATGCTTGCACTGTTACGACATCCCAGCTCTCGCCTAACGACACCCTCGCTTTAAAGCGATGACACCCTGTTCTCACGAAAGGACACCGATGGTTTTAGCGCGACGACACCTCAGCTCTGGGCTAACGATACCCTAGCTTTAGCTCAATGATACCCGAAAGGCAAAAATCCTACGATACCCCTGTTCTCACGAAAGGACACCAATGTTTTAGCGCGACACCCCAGCTCTGGGCTAACGACACCCTAGCTTTAGCTCGACGACACCCGAAAGGCAAAAATCCTACGACACCCCTGTTCTCACAAAAGGACACCAATGGTTTTAGCGCGACGATACTCCAGCTTTGGGCTAACGATACCCTAGCTTTAGCTCGACGATACCCGAAAGGCAAAATCCTACGACACCCATATTCTCACGAAAGGACACCAATGGTTTTTGCACGACGACCCTCCAGCTATGGGCTAACGACACCCTAGCTTTAGCTCGACAACACCCAAAGGCAAAAATCATACGACACCCTGTTCTCATGAAAGGACACCAATGCTTTTAGCGCGACGGCACCCCAGCTCTGGGCTAACGACACCCTAGCTTTAGCTCGACGACACCCGAAAGGCAAAAATCCTACGACACCCCTGTTCTCACGAAATGACACCAATGCTTTTAGCGCGACGACCCCCCAGCTCTGGGCTAACGACACCCTAGCTTTAGCTTGACGACACCCGAAAGGTAAAAATTCTACGACACCCATGTTCTCATGAAAGGACACCAATGCTTTTAGCGCGACAACCCCCCAGCTCTGGGCTAACGACACCCTAGCTTTAGCTCGACGACACCTGAAAGGCAAAAATCCTACGACTCCCCTATTCTTACGAAAGGACACCAATGCTTTTAGTGCGACGACCCTCCAGCTCTGGGCTAATGACACCCTAGCTTTAGCTCGACGACACCCAAAAGGCAAAAATCCTACGATACCCCTGTTCTCACAAAAGGACACCAATGCTTTTAGCGCGATGACCCCCAGCTCTGGACTAACGACACCCTAGCTTTAGCTCGATGACACCCGAAAGGCAAAAATCCTACGACACCCCTATTCTCAATTTACGACATTCTAGTTTTGAATTTACGACATCATATATAAAAACTCAAGAAATTGTGAAGTAGAAAAGGCATAAATATAATAAATCGAGGACAACCATGTCTCAATATAAAATATTTACATTTGCATTCAATATGAAACAGTGTTAATATGAATAAATTACATTAAATTTTCAATGAAAGAAGTATGAAAAAATTAAGAACAGTTTGCGACAAGGTCGTTGATCTTTTAGTTGAGGCCCTCTCTCAATATCGTCGCAGCTAATTGTTGCCGGTATTCTCTTACTTCCTCCATCGTGAAATCCATCTTCATATCAGGATTGTCCCGTCAAGCAAGACATTCCATGTATCTCAGACAGTATAGGCCGCAATCCAGCGATCCGGTCGGTTGACTTGGGCAATCCGAAATCTCTTCCATCGGCCAAGTCATCACCTCCTCCTTATCGCAGTAGATATGGAATATGTGGAAGAATTGTATGCCATTCTTCGCATTGGCCTTGTACCTGGCATTGTGTTTTAATGAATTCAGGTGCATGAACACCTTTCTTTCCATGTCGACAGCAACAAGATGCTAGTGCGAGTTATCGAGTTTATTATGGTGAATAGAAACCGGAATTGGGCCTTATCTTCATCGGATACATCGTCAAATATCGAAGACCCTGATGATGCAGCGAGTTCATGAGGAGTTAATGGAGAATTCAGACACATAGCGGCTACGAAAACTGATGTAAAGTTGCACTTATAGTATCGGTCCGGATGCTCTGTCCAGTTGCTCATCAAAAACTCCTGGCCAGCATCAATTATCTGCCAATGGAATGTAAACCGATTAATATAATTCTAAAATCAACAACTAGAAAAGGTTTCTTGAGATACTTACATCATCTATTATCATATTATTATTAATAAGATCCTGAAGACCTTTCCTTGTTACAACGCCACCTAACTTATTGGTGTACACGATCTCATCGGTTAGTCGTTCGCTCAAAAAAAATTTATAATAATTTAGTCATCTTCGACCGTTGTGCTGGGCTTTGATGTGCCCACTGTCTTCGATGACTTTTTAGGACGGGTTGTCTCATAAGAATCTCCTCTGACCTTGGATGTCTTTCGCTTCCTCGGCTCTTTTTTAACCCTCCTAACAAGAGAAGCATTCCAACGATTTCTATGTCAACATCATCACCCTTGGGAGCAGGGGTGCCAAGTTTCTTATCGGATTTGGACTCCTCTTGGCCCTCCGTAGAATGCCCCTCCCCGCTCTTCTCCTCTCTTTATTTTCAATCCCATGCTCTGTTTTATCATCCAGGGATTCCCCCTCCAATCTCTTCTCCTCTTGGTCCTCATCCATCTTATTCTCCTCAGTATTTCTTTTAACAAACTCAAGAAGACAGTCCAGGGAAAGCCCTCCTCTGTCTTCCCATCTCCTTTGTCCTCCTCATTTATTGCATTGCTTTCCTTTCTGAGCATGGAACTGAGGAGGCTCTCAGCAATGGACAGCATGTGCCTGAGCTCGTCGAGTTGATCCTTAACGCAAGCCAATTCAATCCTCAACTCGGCACAGCTTTCGCAGCGTTCTATTGGTTCAGGCGATGCTACTGTCTGTTGACTGAGAAGCCAGCGCTCCTCTGATAGTGGTACAGTAGCTCCTTCCAACTATAAAGCAAGACGATAAATAAATTAATATTAAGTGAAAATATTAACATTAAGTGAAAAAATATGGTCAGAGAAATGAAGCAATGTATTAGCTTACCAGTCGTGGGCTGCATGTTGGCAACCCGAACCGACTGGATCTTCATTTGGTTACCATACCACTTCAACAGCCAGGGTAGTTTATTGGGATATGCTGGTGCTCTCATTGATGTATGCTCGAGGAACCACGCCTGAACATAATAATTTTTGGATATAAAAAAATGTAATATTAACAAAAAATTATACTAAATACACTATTTCTGCATCTCAATAATCCTTACCACCAGCATTGCCGAGCATCCGAACAGGGTAGGCTGCCTCCTAACCTTTTGTGCTCTCTTTGAGTGGACCGGCTCCTCGGAACGCAAGCAAGCAGATACTTCTGGGAGAGCCAGAACAATCAGCTCCTTGAATGTCGAAGCCCAGTTAATCCTATCCAGCTGACTTAAGTCATCCAAGTGCTGGATGAGATACCGTGGACATCTCTGATTAGACTTTGGAGCCAAAAACATGGCAAACATGTAGGCGATCCAAAGTCTGATGTCCTCGACATCTTCCTGTACCTTAGATGATCGGAGTCAAAAAATTAACTTCTCCAAACCTTCTTGATGAAGATCTAAACCCTGGCCAAATCGTCTGAACAACCTTCCGTTGAACAACTGGCTGGAGGTGTCGATCTTCTTCCCATGAGCTGGAAGGCCAAGAATAAGTGCGACTTCGTCGGCACTGAATAGAACTGGCTTGCCACAGAAAATGAACTCGTTGCCTCCATTGTGACATCTTATGATGTCTGCTGTAGTCGCCCGTCGACTGTGAAAGTCTGCATGTCGACGAAGGCACCAAATGGAGTCCTTCGAATAAGTTTTGTATGCTGTCTAGTAAACCCCATCTTCCAAACCTTCTGAACGTATACGGCGGGCCTGCAACTATTCTTAAACAGCTGGGAAGCCTTCACTCGGGGGACTAGAATAATTTTTATATCATCTGAAACAGGGGGTAAAACATACTAGTCAGCTGGGTGCCATTATGTATGAACTAGGGTGTCATGACATTTTAAGAGAGGATGTCATAATATCTTACAAAGGGATAAACATACCTGAAGGAGACGCATCCTCATTCGAATGAAGAACGATGTCCTTGCTCTGTTTCGCCATTTTCTCCTTCTGGTTCTTCTTTGTTCGCGGTCTTTGTCCACAAACAAAAGCACTCATCTCCATGAATGAAGTAGATGGAAGAAAGAACTATGGAAAAAATTTAGAACACCGGTGGCTTCTCGAGCAACAAACGAAGGACCTCTAGGATTCAGAAATTTTTTTATGCCGACCTCAGAGAAATATGAAAGGACACCAAGAGCGCCACGATCATATCGCCGATACGCAAACCCATAGGAACCGGCCACGTTATGCAACTTTTCTCGAAAATATGGCATAGCTGAGTTACTAGGGTGTCGTCGAATTACAACTAGGGTGATGTCAAAATTCCCGTCTAGTTCAAATTTATCATAGTGGTGTCATAAGTTTTTACCAAGGGTGTCATGAGGTTTCAACTGGGGTGTTGCAAAGGATTTTCGGACGAAATCCTCCTGGGGTGTCGCGGAGATTCTCTCTGTGGTCAGTTATAAGCACGGGTGTCATAGCATTGGTGCTAGGGTGTCGTGAGGTTTCAACTGGGGTGTCGCGGGGATTCTCTCCGTGGTCAGTTATAAGCACGAGTGTCGTAGCATTAGTGCTAGGTGTCATGAGGTTTCAACTAGGGTGTCGCGAAGGATTTTCGACCGAAATCCTCCTGGGGTGTCGCGGAAATTCTCTCCGTGTCAGTTATAAGCATGGGTGTTGTAGCATTGGTGCTAGGGTGTCATGAGGTTTCAACTGGGATGTCGCAAAGGATTTTTGGCCGAATTCCTCCTAGGTGTCGCGGGGATTCTCTTCGTGGTCAGTTATAAGCATGGGTGTCGTAGCATTGTGTTAAGGTATTGTAAGGTTTTAACTGGGGTGTCGCGAAGGATTTTCGGCCGAATTCCTCCTGGGTGTCGCGGGGATTCTCTCCGTGGTCAGTTATAAGCACGGGTGTCATAGCATTGGTGCTAGGGTGTCGTGAGGTTTCAACTGGGGTGTCGCGAAGGATTTTCGACCGAATTCCTCCTTGGGGTGTCGCAGGGATTCTCTCCATGGTTAGTTATGCACGAGTGTCGTAGCATTAGTGCTAGGGTGTCGTGAGGTTTCAACTGGGTGTCGTGAAGGATTTTCGGCCAATTCCTCCTGGGGTGTCATGAGGTTTCCTCTTGGGACGTCGTAAAGCTTACTACGGTAACCGGGTATTTGGCTTCCCGACCTCTATTTAGTAATGGTTTCTTCTGTTCCCCATCCCCCGAAACCCAGCGAGGGGGGCGCAAACCTTCGTTTCCTATGAGCGCCCACCGAGATGGTGGCACGTGGCGAGTTTCCACGATAGAGGTGCCGGAGCTGATAGCTCGGGCAATCGAAACACCTGCCAGGAGTAGCTTACATATGGATGGGGGAATGTCATCATTAATCACCTTTTCAGCTGATCTTCCAAAATTTTTAGATACTGAGATGGCTTTTAGAGGCAAGGGGCGATCGACTGAACCGCCAAGCAGGGGCGTCAGTGGCCGTGGGGGGCCCCATAGGAGCCGCACCACGGTAACCGCGAGCGACTCCACAAGGCGGCCGAGCAATACCTGGCTGTTTCAATGAGAGAGATCGAGCTCCTGCATTGGGCCAACAGCCAGCTGGAGGGGCAAATAGCATCCCTCCAGCGCCAGATTGCCGAGTTAGCCCCGCAGCATGGGAGGAGCTCAGCAGCGCCCGGAGAAGATGACAAGCCCCAGTGAGGGCTCCTGTACTTTTTCCTTTTCTTTTCTTCTTGTTTTTCTTTGTGTGATGAATAAAAGAAATTTTAGTAACTTTTGTGTTTGCTGCCAGACCGAAGGATAAGGGAGCTTGGATGTCGTAACTGTTTTTCGACCGATTTCATCCTGGGATGTGGTAAAGTTTTCTCCTAAGCGTGAACGGTGTCTTAGGTTTGTAACTTGGGTTTCTTAATAATTCAACTGGGGTGTCCTTACTGTTTTTTAGCCGAATTCATCGTGGGGTGTCGCAGGCCTTCTCTCCATGGTCAGTTATAAGCACGGGTGTCGTAGAATTGGTGCTAGGGTGTTGTAAGGTCTCAACTGGGGTATTGCGAATAATTTTTGGCCAAATTCCTCCTTGGGTGTCGTAAGGTTATAAGCATGGATGTCGTAGCGTTGTTGCTAGGGTGTCGTGATGTTTGAACTGCGGTGTCGCGAAGGATTTTCAGCCGAGCATAACAGGGGTGTCGTATTTGTTTAACAGGTGTCTTATTTCTTTAACTTGGGTGTCGCATTACTCTCGATTTTCTCCTGCGATGTCGCGAGGCTTTTCTCCAACATTCGTTTGGAGCACGGGTGTCGTAGGCTTATAACTACGGTGTCTTAACAGTAAATCTGGGGTGTCGTAGCTTTTATGACGATACTACAGCTCTCATGCGCGACGACACCCTACCTTTAAGGCGACGACACCCGTTTCGTGACTGTTAAAAGGCGGGGACCGACAACATCCCTGACTTAGGCTCTTACGATACCCCAGCTCTCATCTGACGACACCCTAGCTTTAAGGCGATGACACCCGTTCCGGGACTCTTAAGGTTTAAACTGGGGAGTTTCTTCCCCCTCTTCTCCTCTTGGCCCTCCGTAGAATGCCCCCCCCTCTTCTCTCTTCTTTATATCCATTTCCATGCTCTTTCTATGTTCAGTTATAAGCACGGGTGTCGTAGGCTTGTAACTACGTTGTCTTAACAGTAAATCTGGGGTGTCATAGCTTTTATGACGACACTAGAGCTATATGGACAAGAAATAATGGGAATATAGGCCGAAACACTCTGACGACACCCCAGTTCATAAGGTATAACATCCTAGTTAAAAGAATATGACATTGTGCTACAAAACAGTAAACTCTAAACAGTTATGACTCCCGAATATCATAACTGTTTTGGTCTAAGGAAGTTATCCGTGCATTAAACGGTTTGGTCACACATTAACTTCCTCTAACGACAAAAAATGTTGGTGTAATAAAGGAGCTTTACAAAGAAGTGGGAACAAGGACTTTTTACTTCATGCTGCGGATGACATTTTCTCAGAAGTTTTGACCGGACTCCTCAGAGCGAGGGCTCAAGATCTTGCTCAAACCTTGGACTAATTCCTTAGCATCCGAAAGCCAGAGCGAGGGCTCAGGATCTTGCTCAAAACTTGGACTGATTCCTTAGCATCCGAAAGCTAGAGCGAGGGGGAAGAAAGAGTTTTTCTTGCACAGATGAAATCCAAGAAAAAATGTGGTAGAAGTAGGCTGGAGGAAAGGGCATTTTCGTCTGCACAGAAATTTTAAAATAAAGGAGAAGCACTTTTAATGGTCGTTACGATCAGAACGTAACATCGTAGCAGAGCCATATCATTCTGCATCGTCAGCCACATAGGATCCACGTGGACCAATCAGGAGAGGCGGTGCAGCCCACGTAGGACTTGCTGCACCGGGGGCGGTGTACAAAGACTTTTTCCCTCCGGAAATAATCCTTAATTTCCTAAATATTTACAGCAGGATTCAAGCCCATATATATTTATATTTTCCCACCAACTAATTAATGGAGATCCAACCAGTTGATAAGCCATGATTGGGGTTATATGAACATGAAATGATAGAGATTCATTCACATGATGTTGGCACAGATTGTGACTACCTAATTGATAAGACTAAGCTAGAGTTACACTCTATGTCCTTAAAATAATTTCGTTCCACAATGGTGCTTAAGGTCTGTATGACGATTATCTTCAGGATACAACAGTCTTCTTTTGATGAAAGCAGCACTACAATTCACCAAAAATATTGAACAAGAATGCTTCTCTCTATTTTTTATATGCACTATTGCTATACTTCCTTTAGGAGAGTATGCAAATGCCTAAGAGAATAATGGAATCGAATTGGATTGGAATGAATGAAACGAAATGCCTACGGTCTATTTATAGATTTTAGGTGCCCCTTGGATACATCCGTTCGGTTTTAACCCGAATTGAATTGGTTAATCAGATTTGATCAAAGGAAGCATTTGGTAAACCAATTCACTCCGTGATATGAAGATCAACCGATTAGATAACCCGATCCTCATTCCGATACGAGTTTTACCATCGTAATTTGATGATCAGTTATCAGATAGGTGGTTGCACGGCTTTGATACGTCGTTTCAAGATCGAAATGATGACTTATCACAACGGCCTAATCGGATGGGCGATAAGAAGATCAGAGCGATGTCTTATCTCCAACGGTCCAATCGGTCAACAGTTGACCGATCAGTCGATCGGTGTGTGCCATTGGATCAACACTGCCGTGATTGCGATCGTGATTGATCATGGCATCTCAGTGTTTGATCTTGACCCTTCATCAAATCGATCAACGATCAATCTAATTCTGATCCGATGATCAACGGTCAATTGGTAGACCAGATCCAATGATCAATTTGATCCTGATCCGATCACCGTGATCAATGGTCAATTAATCTTAGCCCCTTATCTTAATCCGATCAGTCTCCACTGTCGGATCCTCATGTTCAAGAAAAAATTTAAAGCCCCTCAAGACGATGCACAACTACAAAGCGCCCTTTGCACACTTGCATGCACGGGGTGATGCTACCCTCAAGCTCTTCACTTATGGTGAGCCTAAGGAACTTAAGCATGAAGGAAAAGGTTTCCATATAAGTGAGCCTTCCTTTCTTAATTTTTTCGATGTGGGACTAAATGTCCTCTTAATTTTTCATTCATACACATAAGAAGGTAATGGACTTTTAAGGCCCATTAGTGTATTCAAGGTCTATTGGCCCATTTATCCAACAATACCCCATATGAATGGAAATTGGACTTAGATCAAAGATCATCAAAGATTAGCAAAGGTGATCCCCCACACAAAAGGATTTTAATGCAAATGAATATGCAGACACTAAAGAGAGTATAATGGATGAAGTTGTATCAGGATAGGTAGCTTGTGGCTTTGAACCTTCCTTAGTAAGTTGTTTTCGAGTTTACTTGCTAAAAAGTGAATATGATGTCTTGAACTTTTCAACGTTTTGTGTAAACCAAAACAATAACAATCATACAACTTCTTCTCGAGCATTCTTTTGGTTCTCATGGTTGTGTTCATTTTGGCTCTGAACATCTCCTGGTTTTATGAGTGCTTTAGAGAATTAAAACCTTAAAATGCTCATAGAATTGGCCCAGTTCACACTCACATAGGTGATTCTTATTAAGAGTATCATGCTATACCCCATATAGTTTTCATATCATAAAAATCATGAAAAGCAATGCTTATCCTAGTACCTTTAGCAGATAGCACTAATTATCATAGGAATGAGTAGGATTAAACATCCCTAGTGCTATGCAAGTCTCTTCATAATTTAGTTGTCTCTTTAAACCTAGATCATGGGATCTTCAGTCAGTTAGGTTGGTATCCACTATAAAGATTTTTTAGTTATAGGTTTTAAACCCATTCCTCTCAATAAACAGTTTACTTGATCTCTTGGTAACCCCTTTGTCAATGGATCCGTTAGGTTTTTTTTGACTAAATATAGTCAATAGAAATTACACCCATTTCAAGTAACTGCTTAATGGTATTATGTCTATAACGTATATCTAGAGTTATCATTATACATCTTATTTTGTGCTCTGCAAATTGCCTATTGACTATCACAATGTATGCATATTGCAGAACAGGCCTTGGCCAACATGGAATATCTTCTAAAAGGTTTTGAAGCTATTCTGCTTCTTCAGCAGCCTTTTCTAAAGCAATAAACTCAGATTCCATAGTGGATCGAGCTGTACATATTTGCTTAGAAGATTTTTATGATACAGCACATCCTCATAAGGTGAATACATATCCACTTGTGGATTTTGTATCTTCTGTGTTAGATATCCAATTTGCATCACTGTATTCTTCTAGTACAGCTGGATATCTTGAATAATGTAATCCATAACTTAGGGTATATCATAGACTAGGACCTGGATTACTTGTGAATCTACTCAACTTATTGACAGCATATGCTATGTCAGGGCGAGTACAATTCATGTCATACATTAAACTACCAATTATACGTGAATATTCCAACTAAAAAATGGGTTCTTCATTATACTTAACCAAATGTAGATTAACATCTACAGGTGTTTTCATCGGGCTAGTATCATACTTTTTAAACTTATTTAATATTTTCTCAATATAATGAGATTAAGATAATATTATTTCTTCAGATGTTTAGTGATTCGAATCCCTAGTATAACATCTGCAACACCAATATTTTTCATATCAAAATATTTAATTAACATTTTCTTTGTCTATTTAATCATTTCAGTATTACTACCAATGATTAATAGGTCATCTACATATAAGCAGATTATTACATACCTTTCAGGCAGGGTTTTGGCATATACATTTATCATATTCATTTATTTTGAATCCATTTGATAACATGATATTATCAAATTTTATATGCCATTGCTTAGGTGCTTATTTTAATCCATATAAGGATTTAACAAGCTACACACCTTCTTTTCTTATCCAAAACAAAAAATCCCTTAGGTTATTCCATGTATATTTCTTCATCTAATTCACTATTTAGAAATGCAATTTTAACATCCATTTAATGAATGAATTTCAAGATTGTTAATGGCTGCAAAAGCGATTAACATTCTTATAGATGTTGTTCTACTTACTAGTGAATAGGTATCAAAGAAGTCTATACCTTTTTTTTGTTTGAAGCCCTTAGCCACTAATCTGGCTTTATACTTGTCAATTGATCCATCAGCCTTTAGCTTTTTCTTAAAAATCCATTTGCACCCTAGAGGTTTCATACCATATGGTAAATCTATCAACTCCCAAGTATGATTGTGCATGATGGATTCAATTTCACTATTAACAGCTTCTTTCCAAAAGGATGCTTCTGGATTAGACATTGCCTCTTTGAATGTTTGAGGTTCATCTTGTAACATATAAGTTACGTAATCAGGACCAAAGGACTTTGTAACTTTTGGTCTCTTACTGCTTATGGGTTCATCTTCAGGATATTTTTCTGATGACTACTACTAGCAATATTATCATAAGTTCTTTTATTTGAACTTATTTTTAATTTTTCTTTGCTTGAAAATATAGCTTCAAAGAATGATGCACCTTGATTCCATGATTGTATTCTTCTGTATATCAGATATATCCAATTTATATAAGAAAGCGATATGCACTACTATTATGTGCATAATCGATAAAAATACAATCAACAGTTTTAGGTCCTATTTTGACCTTTTTGGAATCCAGAATAGTTACTTTAGCTAAACACCCCCACACTCTTAAGTAATTGTAAGAAGGCTTCTTTCCTTTCCATAACTCATATGGAGTAACATCTTCTTCTTAAGAGGTATCTTATTCAGAACATGATTTGCTGAGAGAATTGCTTCTCTCCATAAATTCTGTGGGTATTAGAATTTATCAACATAGCATTCATTTTTTTTTAATGTGCGGTTTTTGCGTTCTGCAATTCTATTAGATTGAGGTGAATAAGGAGCCGTAGTTTGATGAATAATGTCATGCTCTTGACAGAATTCATCAAAAGGTGCATTATATTCTCCAACTCTATCACTCCTTATAGCCTTAATCTTTTTACCAAGTTGATTTTCAACTTCATTCTTATAACATTAAACATTTCTAAAGCCTTATGTTTAGACTTTAGTAGATACACATAGCAGTATCTTGTTGAATCATCAATAAATTATAAAATACTTTTTACCTTCTCGAGTTTGAACTGACTTTAAATCACATAGATCACTGTGAATTAAGTTAAGAGGTTCAATATTTCTTTCTACTTATGGAAATGGTGTTGTTGCTAACTTAGCTTTAACACATACTTCGCACTTGTAATGTGGATCGATTTTATGATTAGGTAATAATTCTAATTTCATTAATTTTCATAATAAATTAAAATTCAAATGTCCTAATCTATCATGCCAAAAACAAGAAGAGTCAACCATATAAGCAGAAGAAGAAGCTTTATTCATTTCAAGGTTTCTGTGTACAGTCATTACATTTACCTTAAATAATCCATTATTCAAGTAACCCCTTCCAAAAATATCCCCCTTTTAGTGAGTACAAATTTGTCAGACTCAAATACCATCCTAAAGTCATGTTTGCTTAGGAGGGAGCTGACACCATATTCTTTCGAATTTTGGAATATGAAGTATATTATTTAATAGAAGTTCTTTTTCATATGTCATCTTGAGTATTATGCGGCCAAGTCCTTCTATCTTTGATGTAATAGAATTGTTCATAACCAGATTTCTACCATTGATAGGAGTATATTATGAAAACATACTCTTATCAGAGCAGACATGTCTGGTAGCTCCAGTATCGATGCACCACTCATTGCTTAGTCAACCATGTTTGCTTCAAACACAACAGCTACAGTCTCGGATACTTCTTGGGATAGGGTTTCAGTAATGTTGACATCTTTCTTTTTTTCTCCTTGAAATGACAGTCCTTGGATTTGTGTCCTTGCTTTCTACAGACAAAGCACTTTCCCTTGAACTTATATTTCTTTGGATTGCCCTTCTTCTATTTAAAGCCTTCGCTTGAAAACTTATGTTACTTCTTTCCTTCTATGAGGTTGGCCTTAGGCTCAGCAGGTTGTCCTCCTGTCATCTTATCTTGGCTCTTATAATTATCTTCCTCGATCCTTAGGCGGACAATTAGATCTTCAAGTCCATCTCCTTTCGCTTATGCTTTAGGTAGTTCTTGAAGTTCTTCCATAATGGCGGTAGCTCCTCTATAATGGCAACTACCTGGAATAACTCACTGAGAGACATTCTCTCTGCATGTATATCATGCAGGATGGTCTGGAGCTCTTGGACTTGCTCCATAACAATTTTATGGTCGACTATTTTGTAGTATAAGAACATTCCAACCATAAACTTCTTATGTCCAGCATCCTTTATCTTGTACTTTTTATTCAAGGATGCCCATAACTCCTTGGCAGTAGCAATACTAATGTACACATTGTACAGAGTATTATCCAGACCATTGAAGATGTAGTTCTTGCAAAGGAAGTCTGAATGCTTCCATGCTTCCACCGTAGCAATCACTTGCTTGTCGGTCTTTCCTTCCTTCAGGACTGATGGATCTTCATTCAGTACTCTGACTAGATTCAAAGTTGTAAGATAGAACAGCATCTTGTGTTGCCACCTTTTGAAGTCAGTGCTGGAGAACTTCTCCGGTTTCTTGGCTTGAACATATGTAGTCATGGTAGCCATCTACAGCAACACTTCCGTGATTTGAAATTGTTTTAAGATTGTTGGTGTAGATTGTGGCTACCTAATTGATAAAACTGAGTCTAGAGTTACACTCTATGATCTTAAGATAATTTTGTCCCGCAACGACGCTTACAGTCTGTATGACAATTGTCTAGTCTTCTTTTGATGAAAGCAGCACTATAATTCACCAAAAATATTGAACCAAGAATGTTTCTCTCTCTTTTTTATATGTACTATTGCTATACTTCCTTTAGGAGAGTATGCAAATGCATAAGAGAAGAATGGAATCGAATTGGATTGGATTGAATGAAATGAAATGCCTACGGTCCTATTTATAGATTTTAGGTGCCCCTTGGATACATCCGTTCAGTTTTAACTTGATTTGAATTGGTTAATCGGATTTGATCAAAGGAAGCCTTTGATAAACCAATTCACTCCGTAATATGAAGATCAACCGATCAAATAACCTGATCCTCATCCTGATACGATGTTTTACCATCGTGATTTAATGATCACGTTATCAGATAGGTGGTTGCACGGCTTTGATACGCCGTTTCAAGATCGGAACAATGACTTATTACAATGGCCTGATTGGATGGGCGATAGAAAGATCGGAGCAATGTCTTATCTCCAATGGTCCAATCGGTCAACAATTGATCGGTCAGCCGATCGGTGTGTGCCGTTGGATCGACACTGTCGTGATCGCTATCGTGATTGATAACGGCATCTCAGTGTTCGATCTTGACCCTCTATCCGATCGATCATGATCAGTCTGATCCTAATCCGATGATCAACGGTCAATTGGTAGACCAGATCCAATGATCAATTTAATCTTGATCCGATGGCCATGATCAACGATCAATTGATCTTAGCCCCTTATCTTAATCCGATTAGTCTCCACCGTCGGATCCTCATGATCAAGAAAAATTTTAAAGCCCCTCAAGACGATGCGCATGTGCAAAGTGGGCTTACAAAGTGTCCATTGCGCTCTTCGCACATGCGCGGGCTCTCCACTTATGGTGAGCCTAAGGAACTTAAGCATGAAAAAGAGGTTTCCATATAAGTGAACCTTCCTTTCTTAATTTTTTGATGTAGGACTAAATGTCCTCTCAATTTTCATTCATACACATAAGGAGACAATGGACTTTCAAGGCCCATTAGTGTATTTAAGGCCTCTTGGCCCATTTACCAACAATCCCCCACATGAATGAAAATTGGACTTAGGTCAAAGATCATCAAAGATCAACAAGGTGATTCCCAAATAAAAGGATTTTAATGTAAATGAATATGTAAATACTAAGAGAGTATAGTGGGATGAAGTTGTATCAGGATAGGTAGCTTGTGGCTTTAAATCTTTCTTAGTGAATTATTATCGAGTTTACTTGCTAAAAATTAACATAATGTCTTGAATCTTTCAATGTTTTGTGTAAATCAAAACAATAACAATCACACAACTTCTTTCCAAATTTTTTTTTTTTTGTTCTTATGATTGTATTCATTTTGATTCTGATCATCTTTTGATTTCATGAGTTCTTTACAGAATGTTGTCCAAAGTTCAAAACAGACGTGATGAGAGGGCTGCTTCGATTGTAATTTATTAATTAATAGATTGCTCATCCTATATATTGTAATTGAAATGCAATAAGTATTACCGTATCTTCTTTCTACTTACTACCCATATTATGACCAAATTTCGTCATAATTAATGTTGCCTAACGTATATCTGGGCATGTAGCCGTCGCAAAGAAAAGGGAGAGGCTGGTGGTGGGGGGGGGGGGGGGGGGGGGGGGGCGGCCTCATACCTGCTGTCAAGGCCCCTCCGTCTCAAAAGTAAAACGCCAAGGAGAAATATTTAAGAAGGAAAAGGACAAGGGACGGTTCTTCCGCAATTCTCGACAAGGTCAGGGGTGTTTCATCCCACCTGCCACGAGAGTAGCAATGGCTATTAAAGCAGCCCATCACACGGCGCCATCCCCACTCACAGTTCTCTCGGTTCCCTGCTTCGCTTCAGCTGGTCGCCATGGCTTTGAGAGCAATGCTTTTCGCTGTGGTTCTGCTTGCATCCTCACTGAGGTACTTGGGAGGCATTCCTCTTTTAATCTCTACGTACGTACAAGATTAGCTTTACTTTGGTTTATTCCTTATGTCTCTAAAATGCATGGCAGGCTCCTTTTGAAAAGGCAGTGGTGGAGGCTGATCCGGTGAGTACCTTTCAGAGTTAGTAGACATTATGCTATTTGGTTCGACTCATCCACTGTCTTGCTCATCTTTTCTGGTGGTGTCGTTCGTTTAACGTTACAGATGATCCCAAGAGCTGGGAACGGGAAGCCAACTCCTGTGCTAGGTGGGCATCTTTCCCTTTGCTTTCTCCATTTTAATGTAAAATATATCAAAACTGGATGCTGCTTTGCAGCCACTTCACTCTTTTCGTATTTTGATATGCAAGAACTCGTAAATGAACCATATTAATTAACTGAGGACATCAGCCTTAGTCGGTCACATTTATTTAAACTAGACCCGGCAATTGGAGTGCCGGCACTAGTTGAAGCTCGCCAGTTTACGCAATGTAAACCAAGTTTAAACCTAGTTTCGGCAACCGGCCTGCCGGGACTAGTTCAAACCTCGCATGGGACATCAGAAAGTATCCCCTAGCATGCTAAAGCCAGATACTATCTTTTATGGACCTCTTCTGCCATGAGTAAAGTCTGGGGCGCGATGCATATGAGTTATGATATGTATTTGATCCTTCGAACTACGTACTTTATTACATATAAATACACATCCAAATCTAAGATGTGCATTTCAAGATAATTTTGAATAAAGACATATTAACCAGGGTTTGGTGATGAACGATTCTAAGTTAACATAGGAAAAATCGCTCAAAAAACGTTACTCAGCTGTACGTCTTTACACTGTTTGCTATGCTTTATTATGTGGCACATTTCATGATTCCAATCAATAAGAATACAAAGCACCAGCTGAGCGACTTTTTTGAGAAATATTTTTGAGATACTAAAACCCTTCTATTAAGGAATACTTTCCTGTAGTGTTAATTAGTGTTATGTTAGCTCTAAGGAATAACATAATTAAGTCTCGGTGTACTCTCGATTCTTTTCAAAAAAGCACTCCAGAGGTGGGTGCCTGAGGTGTGGTGAAAGAGTACGACTGGATTCGTCATTCAATATGAACAGCTGGCTGCCTGTACCCCAGCTCTCTCTCTCTCTCTCATCTGGGGATGCGTTGGTCGGAGCAATCGAGCGTCTTAACGCTAAAAAAAAAAAAAAAAAAACTATGATGTCCCATGGGGAGGCCAGTTGAAAGAGGACATCGGTCGGGCCTGCCCACTGTTTCGTCACGCCAAGCCTGGAATGGATGGATTTATGTATCGTGGCTCAATGTGGCAGCTGAATGCCTGTCAATGGTTGGGGCCCAGTTGTTTCATCTCCCGATTGCCTGCTTTGCTGTCAAGCAGATGGTCGCCAAGAGGAATCCAATGGCCTTGTGAATCGGGCCCAACCTCAGTGGTTCAAAGCAGAATCCGGCAGCCTTGTGTACCCGACACTCTTCACTCCTCCCAGCTGTGTGCCAGTCCTTGGATTCTTTTCTAGGAGCTGTGGCCCTCAGCTGCTTCCTAACCAGAAGCTCGGGTGCAACTTGCCGAGCTCAGAGGCTCCAGCAGGTTGCAAGGTATGATCAACTTATGGCTTATGCGCAAGCTGAGCCAAAACATTCCAGGTTTTAAATTTTGCTGAAACAACTACAATCTGGGGGGTAAGCCCAAAGTCTTGGGAGCTCAGCTTAGTTTGGCTCGTTTGCAGCAGCTCTATTCTCACCCACATGATATGCATTACGTTGTGTCAGTAGTAGGGCATATCTGGCATGCATGCTCTGCTAAATTAAATTCTTGAATCGATCGACATGGCTTAAAAAAATCCAATCTAGAACGACAAAAAAAAAAAAAATAATAAGCCCAAAATGATGGTGATTTCTTTGCTGTCGTGTGTGTTTCGTGATGGCAGACTGCACAGGGCTGTGTGGGGTGAGGTGCAGTCGGCACTCGCGGCCGAATCTGTGCATCCGAGCGTGCGGGACTTGCTGCTTCAGGTGCAAGTGCGTGCCACCTGGCACTTCTGGCAACCGGGAGATGTGCGGGACTTGCTACACCAACATGACTACCCATAACAACCGTACCAAGTGCCCTTAATTAGAATCAGCACCGCCCGTCCTCCTCCTGCTTGCTTGTGATGATGATGATGATGAAGGCATCGTGGTGCCCCCTTGTACGTCGCCGTGTTATATATATATATATATATATATATATATATATAATATGCTAGCTGGTTGAGTGTTGGCATGGTACTACGTACTTTGTTGGTATTGAATGTTGAATATATCAGTGGGTTTGTCCGTATCGTCATTTGTAGTGACACTAGAGAGGGCAATGAAGCCTGCATGCCTTCTTTGCTCTGTCAAGTCTTTTATCTTTCTCTACTTTGTTGGTCTTTTACCATGCATTTCTTCCCTGAGTGATGGCGCTGGCGAGGACCGAGGGTGATATGTCTTGTGTTTGGTGTTGGGATGCTGGAGCTCGGTCAAGGCCTTTTGGACCCTTGCGGCTTGAGGCCGACCTCAAGCTCTAGAGTCTAGGCAGCAGTACTGGATATTATTTAGCCTTATCTCAATGTAGTCTTGCTTCGGAATTCCAACACCGGACCACGGCGCAAGGTTGTGGGCCCTATCCCGTGTGCGTCATTCGGCGTTTATCCTGCACCTTGGCGCCCCAGGAATCTCCTCCACTGGGTCTGGGTGACGGATGATGTAGTTCTATTTCCTTCTTCTCGCTGGTCAACAGGCAAGCGAGGCAAGGATGATAGATCTTGGCCATTATAATTTATACATTGCTTTAAAGTGCGGAAGGTTATTGTATATTTGTATGTTTTCCACGACTCCATCTTCCCAGTTAATTTGCACCATCTGTGCGCTATTAGGACTAATAAGCTAATGACTTGGTAAAATTTAAAGGATTGCAGATTAGAGGCCTAAGACCGTTCGGACTGAGTCATGGGTCTCTCCTCGACACGGTACTCCTGACAAGATAAGTTTCGGTCGGCGTCTGTTTCGACGTTGGTTCTTGTGCATTGGTTTGGGTTCACGAAAAAGTCTTGCTGCAGCATAAGTAAATCAATCACATAGATTAATTATTTATGTATATAATTATTTAATAAATTTTATGATCAATCAACATAATTGATGCACGAAGAACCTTCGATGTAACAAGTTTTTCTTGGATTCATAAACTAATATCTTGAATGGATCGAACTAGCTGCAGAACTAGGTGCCATGCTAGAAAATAAAAAAAAAGTTTTGCTCCATTATTTTTCAATGTTTGATCGTCTAAATGCATCGATACGCATGTAATAATTCAATAAATTTTATATATAGTATATAAAAACTATCAATCGCGGCCGATGCACATTTACTACGTTATCTTTATGGTGCAGCCAATTTTTTTAGAAAATAAATTCTTTTTAGAAGTAGCTGCAAGTTCCAAAGGAGCCATTGCCCTGAGGTTTCCAGTACTCAGAGGTCTCCTAGTTTGAAGCCTGCGTTCCTTACCCCGACCCAGAGCATGATATAGCTAGGAGGCTTGTCGAACGGAATGCAAGCAATGACTGCCAGGTCTACATCTCGAGCTGCACTTTATTAGAACTGGATTATCAAATAATCAGTAAAAATAGTTTAAAACTAAGAACACCCAGAACAATTTATTATCCTGCAGGCCCAACTGGATTACATCGACGAAATGAACAGCTCGCTCACCCGCACACTAGCTGGAAATGAGACAACACATCGTAGGAAACTTGGAAAAAAAAAAAAAAGTTCACCGAAAAATATTCTAAGGGCACTTGGTTCGGTTTCCATGGGTCTTCCATTGGGTGTAGCAGTTGCCGCAGAGTTCGGCGTGGCCGTACGTCCCCGGTGGGACGCACTTGCAGACACTGCAGCACGTGTTGCATGCTCGGTTGCACCGGTTCTGCCGTGAGTGAAGCTTGCACCTTTCTTTGCACGCCCCGCCACACTCTGCACCAAAACCATATATATTAATAATATCACGGTGAGATTGCTCCAAAATCACATTAAATCAACTCATTCTCTCAAAACATCAGCCTAACTTAGATCACCTTTGGTGTCCACGATCACACGAGGTGCCAGAGCTGGGGCAGGAGCTAGGTGAGGGGAGCTGGCTGTTGCAACCTAATTAGTAAAAGCATACAATTAATATGCACATATATAACAACAGTAAGCCTAACTTAGCCTTGATGAAGAGACATGGCATCCTTTCAAGCATGGAAAACTATTACCTCCATAAAAAGTTCCTCGGTGTTTGATGATACCTGCAAGAGCTCACGGCATTAATTATTTGATCAAATAGAGGCGCTTGGTATATTAAATGTTAAGGGGTAAAGAGAGAAGGCTGCTTGTCTTACTTGTGCACTGATCAAGAGAGAAGATGCTAACAGAAAGATTGACACCTTAAAAGCCATGGTGGAGAAATATGAGTTGAAGAGGAGCTGAACGCTTGGTTTAGTAGCTGTGAGAGCGTTGTTGAGCAACAGTGTTTATATAGAGGGAAAGGAAGGAGGTGGGGGGACTCCAGCTAGGATCCCACAAGGGAGCAAAGGCTGTCGACCGTGGTTGTCAAAGGCTGGCCAGGATGGCACATGGACATGTGATCGACATGGGAAGCTGATCCTAATCTCACTACTGTTTTCAATTCTGTCATGCCAGATATTTTTATTGTATCGTTAAATATATATGATAAGTGACATGACGATTCGACTTTGGACTAGGGTTGGGTACGTAATTGTTCCATTATTTATATAATGGATATATGATGTCTGTCACTAAACCAGAATGTGGATGGGGAAGATGGGTACTGGGATCACAGGCTTAAAGAGGTTGGAGGATGGTTCTGGTGCTGAGCTAGCTGCATCCCATGGAGTATGATGGAGAGTGGCAGGAGGCATGTGCAAGGCATGTGCATGTCTGTGTGCTTACACTGCTCAAATCTTGTCAGATGAATAGAAGAGAGAGGGGGATTAAAAAAAAACACAGATGTTCTATGGTAAAAGATTACTTTAGACTGCATGGCTGTTCATTTCCGTGGCTGGATTGAACCAGTTAAAATTCTTATCTCAATGGCTGCTAAATTAGTTGAGAAAGGTTTGGACTAATCTAAAATTTCAATTTCCAGCAAACTAAGCTTCTTGCAAGTCCAGCAAGCTAAACTTCTATTGAAAAATAAAATTTGTTTTGCGTTTAAATTTTGCAAATAATTGTATTTTTTATTTTATTTTTTTATAAATAAAAAAATACTTGACAATTACTTTTGTTGAATGAAAATGAAAGTTTTTCTGAAACACCTAACTTCAAAATTATAAAAAATTAAAAATAATTTAAAAATATTTTTATTTTTTAAAAAAATAGAGGCAAGAGAACTTTATATATATATATATATATATATATATATATATATATATATATATAATGTTATTTTTTTAAAAAAATCTACTCTTTTAAAAGATGTTATTTATGATAAAAATAAAAATTATAAAATTTATTTTTACCAACCAAACATTTTTCTTAAGATCTTTAAAACATAAAAAGAAAATATTTTTGAAAAACAAATGTAACCTTGAATTCTATTAAGACTAATGTTTTGAATTTTATGATTAATTTTAACATCATTTTATTTTTTTTCCTCTTTTGTGGCAAGAAGAGCTACCATCCAACAGCAAGTGGTAGGTCGACTAAGTCAATTGATATGACACCTAGAGCATCAATATGTGCTTCTTTGTTTCTCTAAGATTATGGGCCGCAACTTAAGTGAAACATCACATCCATTCATCCATCTGCCTTCAGTGGTAGGCTACTCTCATTAGGCAGGAAAAGTATTTTGTGCATCGTCTTCGATGCATAAAGGCATGTATCAAACGTATGCATTGATTGTGCGCTCATGCAAGCGTATGTACCATAGTTTATTGAGTCACAATGCATTTTATATGCATGCACATTTGATTTGCATCTTTATACATTAAAAAACGGTGCATAAAGACATTTTCCATTAGGCAGTTCTGCCAATTAGCTCTAGAAAATTTTTAAGTTCTCTAATCCCCAGCATCAGCATGGGATCCTGAGAGTGATTTTACCAACCTAGGAACTGGGCTTTTCCTTATGACACCCACCTGCACAAACCCTTTTGGCGCGATATTAAAGACTAAATTTAGTTCAGAGAGAAAGGTATCTGACAAAGCCGACCCAATTTCCTAGTAACCTTGAAGAATAGATCTAGATTCCTTCGATCTAATTGGCATGTGCGGATTGAAAATTATTTTAAGGTGCTCATTATCTACACATAAAAAGTTTCTCAGAGCCACAATAATGACGACAATTTTATAATCAACGAATTCCTTTGTATCATATCATGCACAGAGCCCCCATAACATTACTCGTGATTACGTGTCTAACACGAATCCATCCCTGATCCAGTGTAATGTTTCTGCGAGCTGGACGATGGATGAAATATAGAATCATTTATCTTTTTTATTTCATGTTCATGGATAAGCAAAATGAAGTTGTTCATACTTTTCAATAGCCCAACACTGCACGATTAAGGAAACTCGACTTCGTCCACAAACAAAAAGAGGAATCAAATCTAGGCCTGCATGCATGCGATACCTGAGAATGAACTTTTCTTATTTTGTATCATTTATGTTTGGATTTATAAACAAACACTTCCCACCACTGTATAAAATTTCTAAAACTCGTCTTTTCTAATGATAATTTCTTTTGTTCTCTTTGTTTCGACGTAAGACAACCTGATATCGTGGAGGTAACTCATTCCACAACCAGAACGTCCATGATTGCGATACCATGATTTTGTAGCTTCCACTGAATAGGGATCAATATTAATGGTCCATTGCACAGATTGTGCGCAATAAAGCTTACGTAATTAATTTTATGAGAATTTACATGGACAAATTTTTCATAACACAAGCCTATAAACCACTCTAAAATATCTCATGTTCTAACACTACAACCAAAATAAGTGTTTGGACTGTCTCAGTTCATGCGATGACTCTAGGCGCACCTTTTTCTCTGCTTCGACCTGTGGAAGGCAAGATGATCAACAGTTAATATTTGTGAAAAGACCACAATCACAACCTATAAAGAATAATGAAATTTACTGAACATCCCAGCTGTGAAAATAATATAAGATTCTGAAAACAACCTAGTTAATCTATGAAGAGTAGATAACCTAGAGACAGACTGATAGCCCTTTATTCAGATATGGATTCCATAATAAAGTTGAAAATGTGTAGTGAAATATATGCCTAATTGTTGAAATTCAAAATTAATTTAAAACGTCCATAAGGACTTGACTTGGCTGCACTCAAATGGATCATTTAATCATATCCAATCATATCTACATTAAATAATGGGATCTTACGTTAGTTATCCAAATCATTGGATGCAATTTAATACATTAAAGACTTGCTCACAGCAACCGCCAACAGCAACTATTAAATTTGGCTACATTCGAATGTAATCAAGTTCAAAATCTAATCATTTTTTTCATCCTTAGATTCACATGGATCTCAAAACCACCCCACTTTTTCACTTTTTTTATCTTTAAAAATCCGTGAACTGCATGGATCCAGGGATGGGGAAAGTGATCGGATTTAGGCTTGGCTACATTTGAATATAGCCAAGTCTACCTATATATATATATATATATATATATATATATATATATATGTGTGTGTGTGTGTGTGTATATATATAAAAGAAAGAGAGAAAGAAGAGAAAGAATGTAAACTTGGTTAAATTTGAACGTAGCCAAATTCAAGATCCAATCATCCCCCCCCCTCTTCTTTCTCGCACTCTCTCTCTCTCTCTCTATATATATATATATATATATATATATACATACACCTCTTAATGCATGGGTTGAAAGTCTCCAAACCATATGAATTTTGATATATAAGTATTTTTGAAATAGTAGATTACATGCAATGGCTAATACCATTAATGTGTGATTTCTATCATCCAATGTAGATATGAATAGATCTAAGTGGACGTTCGCTTAAGTGTAGCCAAGTCAAGTTATACGTATAGCAGCACTCAATTATGTTATATCGTGAAGAAAGCCATAGCATCACGTAAAGGAGAGATCACAAGCTTCAACAGGGAAAAGAATAAGCTAGAGAAACCAATCTGTGGAGCATATACATGATGTCAAGCATACCCTTTTTCTTAAGCTTATTACGGAAGCTCCTTTTCCTGCTAAATGCTTTCTCCTGTATTGATAGAGACATTGGTTAAACATGTTAAGATGCAAAACAAACTCAAATAGAAAAGATGAATAATCATTTGAGTCAACATCTAATTTAACATTTTTCACAAATTATTTCTTCAGATATCAGAACATAACTTCTCTGTAATTAAGAATTGACTTTCTGCCATAATGATGAAATGAAATTCGAGTCCAGACTTACCACAGGCTCACCCATTCTCTCTGCTTGTCGCACAGCAGATACAAGATTTTGATTCGATGCTGTATACAAGCTTGTGACAATTCCAGACTGACCAGCTCTGGCTGTGCGACCAACCCTATGTAAAAAATCTACAGCAGAGGTTGCAAACTCCGCCTTCAATACCCAAATAGGGGAAAAGAAAAAACAAAAAGTTAGTCCTGTGGATTGCAAGGGGCAAGGAAATGTTTACATTAGATATGGTTAAACAGAACATTACATCAAGTTAAATATCTTAAGACACAAAGTAGGACGACATTAGGCCAAAATCAAAAAGATAATAAATCTGCTCAACACAGCACGAGGATCCAGAAATAAACACCATCTTTTATTGTGAAGAAATAAAACGCATGAAACGCAACTTACAGTAAATTACATGCATATGAAGTACATAACGAGGACAGTTTTCTTCACAGTTATCCCCAGGCTACACATTCTCCTACTCCTATATGACACCTTTCTACGAGGATTCACAAACTAAAGACACCTTTTCTATCTTAATGATAAGGATGACCCATCAATTTCCCATTGACCTAACCTTCAATTTTGGCATCACAATCAGTGGAATCTGTAAAATAATTCTCTCCACAATCATAAAAGGTTGTCAATAATTCTCTCCACAATCATACAAGGTTGTCGATCAACCTCATGTGAGCCCAAAAATTTACCCGTGTCCCAAGCCAGGTGGAAATTTGGACAAATAAACCAGAGCAGACCATGGACCAAATTTGTGCTCTGCCATATCATACTGGGATCAGAAGGGGGGCTTTTATTTAATCCTGTGACCAAGCCTGGCCTTAGTCCACTTGGATTTCAACTTCTTAGCCCAAGGCTGACCTCACGTACCTAATTTATGAGTCCAAGCATGGGTTTTCTCAGGTTTGACATTTAACCAATCAGGCCAAAACAGCCCACTGAAAGCCCTAGCTATTAACAACTTCAATGACAACAATGGCTCAACCACTTTGAGAGTGATTAAGATTTTTGGAGAGTTTTAACCCTTCTCCAATTTTGGGGTTGGTGGGATAGTTCCATCCCACAATACTGTGGTTTTCAGTAGCTCATGACAAGTGCATATCAGATCATTGTCTATGAAAGGCATGCAATTAAGAATATTTTTATGAAGCTTAGGAGAACGCATAAACTGTTGCTTCATAAAAAATACCTATCTAAAGTTAATTACTGATAAACATGGTAGACTGAATGAAACCACTGAACAACCAGAAACCATCAATGAATTGTGACCTATAAACAAGGATGTCATTTACCTGAATTACATGTGAAACATTGGGTATGTCAAGACCACGAGCAGCAGCATCTGTGCATACAAGTACACCACCATTTTCCCGAAAAAGATTCAAATTATTTGTTCTTTCCTCTAGTGAGCTTTCACTATGGTATAAAATGCACTCAATACCAACTCTTTGCAATATTTTAGTCACTGATTCAGCAGCATCAACTGTATTTGTGAATACCATTGTTCGACTTGCACCAGCATCAAAATCTTGGAGTTTACTGTCATAATTACATTTCACGGCATCTAGAAGAGCATCTACCTGTGTATCAGCTGTAACTTCTATCCACCTCTGCTCCAATCTGATAAAGATATGCACAGATATAGCATCAAGTACATAACAGAAGTTTTAAAAATGAGAAAGCATCATGAATAATGCCATATCAAGCAAATGATCAGAAATCATTGAGGACCAACCAGAACATAGAATCCACCACTGGAGTAAATTAACCTAGATGCGTGAGAAGAATATATAATGGGACAAATAAGCTGTACTGATTCCTCCTTATTAAGTGGCAGCATTCAATTTTTCTGTTAAATAATTTAACCCACATTGTTATGTGTCAGTTCATGTTTTGCTCTTCATCCATCATGATTTATGTCTAGGAATCACTATGGTCATCTTTTTTCTCCCATTCTACACCTTCACTATGAGAATACTGTTTCTTGTTCCTTTTTTAATAAAAAAGAAAAAGAAAATGCACACACCACTGTCAAAAGAAGAAAATGAATGTCAAAGGCGTGGTTCTTGATGGACATTATTATGCATAATATTTACTAAAACATACAGAACTATGCTCGCACGGTCCTAGCATTGTTATCTAAACATTTGTAAACTGATACATCAACGTACATACATAAACTAACTCAATACAAGAAAAATTGACCTCTGATAGCATATATGAAACCAGTTCAAATACAACACAGGAATTCTTAATGGAAAACATAGAAATTATCATCAAAATATATTTGAGGACCAATTAATCTGTATTATTTTTAAGCAAAGGTTTCTTCCAGAAGAAATGATGCCATCACATTGATCTTTTCAAGGTTTCTTTTTATTTCCACTATAGCAAGAAGAAACTTGCTTAGAAACTGGAACAGCATGATACTGCAGGAGACACAAGAGCAGCAAGAAATAAGTTGCACACCTAGGATTATGGCGATGGAGATAATTGCCACTGACCCAAGTGGCATCAGGAAACATTCGCTTAAGCACCCCACCAGCAGTTTTCTTGCCACTTCCAGGAAGGGTAGCAGCAACAAAAATATACTGCTTACTGCGTCTATAAACTTTTCTAACCCTCCTCCAGTCCCTTACACTGCTAGTCTCATGTCTGGAGTCCTCAGTTTTGAAAAATTCAAGGTCACTACCATCAACAAGTTCTTCCTCCTCTTGAGAACTGACAAGCTGCTGGAACTTGTCATCTTCGTAACTCAATTCCACATGAGATTCTTTGGTCATATCCAATGAATCATCTTTTGCAGAATCTTCCATCTCAGACAATAGCTTTTCCTCAAAACGTAACATATGTATGAGACGAATAATTTGGTTTTGGAAACTTCCACAGAGAAGCATGTCTGCTTCATCAAAGACCTGTTTTGAAAATAAAAATGTAATTGTGTTTAACCCTGAAGAATTGAAATATGAAACTCTCGAGAACAAGAAGAATTGAGCAGAAAAGTTACCAGTATATATTATGATTTTATTTAATCATTGACATGTACAGAATAGAAAATATAGTATTAAAATTGTAGCATATTGCCACCAAGAGAAATCCACCGAAGAAAGACATTGTTTCTACTCTTATCAGTTTACAAACTTTGAAAGGGAAAATTACCACAAATTTTGCATCCCGCAAGAACTTGGCACGGCGCTTCTTTTCTGGGTCAAATTCAAAGAGGTAATTTAGAAGAGCAGCTGGAGTGGAGACAAGAATATCAGGCTGAGCAACCGGCCATCCCTGCCAACAATGATTCATAATTAAGAAAAATAACAATAACAACAATGCAAACCTTTTGCTATTATAATGAAATCAGATACGGAGTGCAGCTATAAGTTGTTCACGCTCCAACATGGCATCAAGGAGATGTATCAAATTATCAACCTAATAGCAACCCTATAAAAGTTTCTAGCCAAGGCAACTTTAGGCAAGAGAGCATCATATCCTTTTTCCACAAAGGGGAACATTTTGCCATTATACCTAGAAAAACAACTAGCATGTCTAGAGACCTACCCAATAAGTTACAATTTAAGCTCGTGCAAGATGGGAGCAACCCCCTATAAAGAAATTCTTGGTACTTAATTGACTAGTTCAAATTCACTGTATATGATCAATAACTAGAATAAATCATACTTTGTTATTCACTATATATTGATCAAAACATTAACAGAATAGAAGAAAGATGTTTACCCTTCTTCCACAGACAGCAGCAACTCGCAGAAGTGGTTCGCCTGAATCATTGAGCAAACAGTTGGCCATGTGAACCACTTGTTCACAAAGCATCACATTAGGGCAAAGAACCAGAATTATTTTATGTACTCCAGGAATTTTATTAGAAGCACTAGCTTCTTTGCAAGGATCAGACGTGGAACATAACTTGTCAATCAACGGAACCAGATAGCCATGTGTTTTGCCACTACCTGTTTCTGCTGCAATAATCACATCATTCGCTGTAAGAATATGGGGTACACATGCAGCCTGCGACACAAACATGTACTCTTTAAAACATGTAATCAGTCCTTGATTCACTACAGCTAATGGATAGCAGTACAAGCAGTATGGCAGTGATAGTTACAATGCAATGCAGAGCATTCAGTAACACTTGGCTACAGAATCACGATGAACTGAGACACATTCAAGGGCACAGATCACATAGAAAGATGTTTTAAAAGCATACCACTAATAACTTTAATTTTTTTTAAAAAAAAAGCATGTGCAATCATGAAAAAGGACAAAAAGAAAAGAAGACCCTTGAACATTTTTGTCTCTTCGAACGCATCAGTTGCTTGACATGTGAAAAGGCAACTATTAATATTCAAGGCTTGTAACCTTTTTATCCCCATGTGATTTCATGGTTTCTAAACCGAATGCTTAAGCTTATGTCTCTAATAAGGTACTAGACATTTGGTAATAGTAACTGACGACAGGAATGCAACTATCAGAAAGTAGGTTTATAAACTTTACTTGAGTGTTGTAGAATAATTTTGCTGTTTTTCTGGGATTGAAGTCGCAGGTTCCTGGAAAAACACCGAGTATGAGAAGTGCAGAATTACCCAGAAAACCCAATTAAAGTTGTACAAGATCAAGGTAAGCCTCTAAGCTATCCAAAAACACATTAGAAGACACTAGTTGGACACCTAATTGCACTTGTTGTTTGATATGCAAAACTCCTGTTCCTCGTGTCTGAAAATTATATACTNTAGATCTCTGGCGATGGGAGTCGACAGGCTCGGAATTCGCCGGATGGCCATGGCTCCATCTCTACATCGCTGTGTTCCTTCTTTCTTGGTTCCTTTTGCACCCTTTTTTTTCTCTTAATTTCTCTTTCGTTTAAGCTTTTTTCCCCTTTTTTTTTAATTTTTTATTTGAAGCGGAGAGGCAAGATTCTTGCGGGTGGTCATCCGTTTCCTTTCTCATCTGCCTCTTTGTTGAAAGGATATTCGAGAGTTTTATAATTTTAGGAGTTTTTGTTTTCTCCTGCCATAGTCGTGTGCTTTAGTTCTCAGCAAATACAAGCTTTTTGATTCTCTCTCTTTTCGTTTTTAGTACATGTTCTTCTCTACAAGATTGAGATTTGATTGCTTATATTCAAATCTCAGGATCGAGTTCTCCAGAGTTCTAAGATCCAATTAGTTCTTAATGTTTTCTTCAGAAATTACTGAAGAAATCGAGCAAAATATTCTCTTTGCTGCAATCTTAGCAGGTAGGTTGGATTTTGTTCTTCGGAAGCCTCAACGCTATTTGGTGTGCATAGGATCGGCCTTTCGCCATCTTTCTCTTATCTGACAGCTATATTTTGATACCCTCTGCCTGAATCCTTCTTCGATCTACTCTTCTGGTCATTTTTGATAGCTATAGCATTAGATCCTACCAATATTGTAAGATTAAGTCCCATTGATGACCTCCTCTTCTTTTCTCTGTTAGCAGATACAGAGTAAGCCCAGATTGCGTGTCCCTCAGCAATGGAAGGAAGAACAGCCTGAGAGCCTGCAGGGAAGACGACGCCGACAACGGTGGCCGGATCCCGAACTATTCCCCCTTCGAAGGGAAACCTCCGAGGCGTTCCGGGTCGGGATCGACCGCGTCTCAGGACCACCACTTTCCCCATGTTTCCCTCCCCTCCGATTCCCCTCACGCCGAGAACCAACCGCCGCACGACGCCGTAGCCTCCACTACGGCGGCCGCGAAAGCCCAGAATCACCACCATGAGATCAACGGGGTGTCGCCAGGGGGCGGGGACGTGTTGCTCCAGTGTTGGCCCAACAAGAGATCCCGTGGGTCGAGATCGGATAGCCGGGGAATAGCCGCGTACGACTCCTCGGCCCACTCGCGCCAGATGATCAAGATCCAGCGCAGATCGGCGGCCACCGGTGCGGAGAAGCTCGCTGCCGCCGCCGCGTCGGCGGCGATGCCACCGCCCTGCGGGTCCTACACTCGCGGCGCCAATCTCCGGCCATGCTTGTCCGTCCGCGACGCCATGGCCTCTTCGATCAACAGGTATGCCCAGCTCAATCATCTCCGCTCTATTATCCCTTATTTTATTTCACGTATTCTGTGGTTAGAGGGGAAAGAACGGCTGATGCTTTTGCGTTGGGTGCCCGGAGCCTGGACGTCGTTCATCTTGATGGATGAACTCTTTTTTGGCTTTTAGGTCGTGGCACGGTGGCAGTCTATCGGAATTTTTTTTTTTCAGTTTTTATTTCCTTATCTCGTATATTGTTTCCGTCTGACTCGGTTTTCACAAAGACCCATCTCGAGTCTAAAGAACGATCAACGATTCTTTGGCTTTTTAGTGGGCATCCATCCGTTCGAGCCTTCGCGGTGGAGAGTTAAAAGTTGGTGTGTTTGATATCATGCTTTATTTTTTTGGTACTTGTGGTTTTGGTTTATTTATGTGGGTTTTACCCGACGGTAAGCGGTGAAGTTATTCTAGAAGATGGTTTTTTTTTTTAAATTATTCCTATCTCCATTTAAAATTTTTCGTTTCCTTGATCTTTATCCCATTCGGATTATAATAGCCAAAAATACCTTGCCGTCCATGTTTCTATTTATTTATTTTTTTGCTTGTCTACAGTATAATTTTGCCCCCAGTTTTTTCCTCTTTTTGGGGGATTTTTTCCCCTCGAAAGTTTAGGAAGTTTAGTAGGCTGAATTTGTTGGGAACGTGTTCGCTGTGAGCAGGGAGCTCTCGCCTCGCCCCTTTTTTGTATCGCCTCTCGGCTCGAGACAGCGGCAGGGAGAGGCTACTGTGGGCTATAAATATTACTGCTTTCAATATCTTTTGAGTGGTGTCAAAGGTACATTAGTAGTCAGCCATCGGGACCGTCCCCTCTTCCCGTCCGTTTCGCACCTTCTTTCCCTTGAGACCTCTAAAAAAAAAAAGAAAAATCCCCTCTCTTTCCTCGCCATGATCAGGGGCGTCGAAGAGCGATCGGGCGGCCTATCGAGATCCGAGAAGCGATCGCCCCCTTCGCCGCCGGACAAGGCCCAGAAGGCGGCCCCCAACGGCACCGCCGCTGACGGCAATCCAGCGGACTCAAAGCCGCTGTCCGATCAGGAGACGGGAGGCAGCAACGCGGGGGGGCCACCACGGGGGAGAAGGTGAGCCTGGAGCACTTCGAGTGGCCGAGGATCTACGTCTCCCTCTCGAGGAAGGAGAAAGAGGATGACTTCTTGGCGATGAAGGGCACCAAGCTCCCCCAGCGTCCCAGGAAACGGGCCAAGAACATCGATAAAACCCTCCAGGTCTCCATCCGTTCCACATCTCTTTGATCTGTCTTGGAATCGGAATTTATACCAAATTTTATCTTCCCATTTTGTTGTTCGTTTATATTTTATTTATCTATTTATTTCTACGGCCTCCTCAAATCTGTTATATTATTTTTGGGGTGGGTGCAGTACTGTTTTCCAGGGATGTGGCTCTCTGACTTGACCCGAGGGCGGTATGAAGTGAGGGAGAAGAAATGCGTGAAGAAGGTATTAATAATATTATTAGGATTGCTGTTGTGTTGTTTCTTGTTATCGTCTATATCTCGCTCCGTTCTTTCTTCGAATCTTGATTTCTTTTTTTTTACTTTACTCTTTCCTATTTTAATAATAATATTGAACTGTATGCTTACACCTCTGGGCTGTAGCATTAGGGCCGTAGCTGTGCCCCAAGGGCCCAGATTACCTTTTGGACCTTTCCAGGCTGCCCCGCAACTTTGTGCTTTCTATGCCGGCCGTCTGATCAAATGGCCACCTACCGGGCTTTTTATCTTTTGCTTTCCTTTTCCTTTGGGACTAAAATTACTTGCTTAAAATAAATAATAATTAAAACGAAAATGGAAAAATAATGAGTCGGACTGGGCGGTGCGTGATAGACCATCACGGCCATTCATGTTTTGTGTGACGTCCGTGATTGAGGTGGCCCGCTATGTCAAGTTGGATCACCGGTCCGGCTTTCTCTGTCACGTGGGACCGCGATGTTTGGCGAGTGGCCCTCCTCCGTGGTGGTTTCCCTTTCTGCCCCTTTCCCTTTTCCGTGGGACCAAAACTCCTGTTCTATATATATATTTTAAATTCTTATTATTTAATTGTGGAATCTTTTGGGTTGTTATAATAATTTATTTATTATTATTTTTTGGTTGCAGAAACGGCGAGGGTTGAAAGGAATGGAGAGCATGGACAGTGATTCGGACTAGTGATGGAGATAAATAAGAACGATATGAATCTAGAGGGAGGAGGAAAAGGGGAGCGTTTGCGATGCTTTGTTTTGGGTGTGCTCCTCTCCTAGATTTGGCATCTTGATGTTTTCTCGCTTATTTTTCTTTCCCTTTGGTTTTTCCCTTTTTCTTTTCTTTAATCTTTTTGCTTGTCTCTCCTAAGTGTTTTTTTTTTTTTGGGATGCGGGTAGAGAGAGAGGAGCGGTGCGGTCTGGCCCTCTCTGTCCTCGAGTTCTTGTACAGATCTCCATTTCCCATTTAAATGATGAGAGGAAATTATCTTTTGACCTCTCGCACTTCAAAAATTTTCAATCGGATTATTGATCAACTTGATTTTTTGTTGTGATCCGATCATTTGTCAGTCTTTCTTATAATGCCATTGATGGTCTCTTACACATGATCAAAATGTCTCTGCTCATATAATAATGATAATAGTAACGATAAAAAGTCATCAGCACCCGGTTGGGTTGGTAGCAGATCTGTTCTCGGTATGATGATCTCTCCCAGCTGTTGTGCTGCCAGATATTTGTACCCAAGGTCGACCTCCCCTTCGTTGCCGCCGCTACCCTCGCTCTCGATCTCACCGCTTCGGTTGTCCTCTTCGGTTGTCGCATGCATCGTCTGTTATCTCCACTGCCGCCCAGAAGTACAGCACCCTCTCAAGTCTCCACCCACCATGCTCTCTAGCCTTCTTCATCATGGTTGCTGTGAAGCTTGGGTGGAATGCGATGAATTATTGAGAAGTACCCTCATTAATCTGCATACAAATTGTAAAGGTTCGGTGATTACAAGTAATCTTTTTGATAGACCTACATAAGGGATGTTGTTCCTCCGTCTGTGCTGTTTGCAGGCTATTACTCTTATGCAATGATCGCGAGCTAGGAAAGTACAGAGAAATTGCAGATGATGTTTCGCGGATCAAGCTATTCTTCTTGGTAGGGTGGAAGAGAGCTATAACAAATTACAGAATATGATCCAAAACTAATTTTTTTTTTTAAAGAAGAAATAGTGCTTGAGAAAGAGGAGTCTGATCTTCCAAAGGATGAGAGCAAGAGAATGAAGGAGACGGCAAACGATGGTAATAAGGGGAATTACGGGGAGAGAAGCAAGGTCGAAGAGCGGTCAGTGGGCGTCGAAGGAGATGGAGAGGTGGCCCGAGAGAGAGAGAGAGAGAGGTTATCCCGCTTCCTAATCTTGTCCGGCTCTTCTAGGGACATTTAAAAAACCCGTGATGGTCACGTGAATCCTTCATTAAATCACGATGGATATTCGATCGACCTAATTGAACAGCATGACGCGGGGATTAAAATAAGTTCTCCATGAGATCAAAATCTTGCGTCTCCTTTAAGACGTGAGGTCCGTGGGTCCAGTTTTGAAAAGGAAATTGTCCCTTCACATGCGGGCCTTCGGAGTGGGCAGCATCCGAGACCTGGAGTCGGACTTCTTCGTGGCATTGGGCCCTCTCGTTTTGACCGAGAGGCTCGGCATTGGACCACCTGGTTCTGGACTTTGCCAAAACCAGTACCGGGATGACGAGAATAACAACCGTAGTTTAATTTTGGAAAAAGACTTTATACACCGCCTTGAGCATGAAGATATGCACCAGTTGTACGGTCAATGTGTGCCCGTGTAACCGTGCATTCGCCGTTAGAAATGGTGCGCATGCATGTATAGGGTGAATGGGTTGTGACCTATGTGAGCGTGCATTCGCTATTAGAAATAGTGCGATGCACGTGTAGGGTAAATGGCCTGTGATATGCGTATGCACCATGGCCCAATGCATATTTCTTCGTGGAAAAGTTTTTGTACATCGTTCATGGTGCAGCAAGTCCTACATGGGTTACACCATCTTTTCTGATTGGTCCACGTGGATCCTACGTGGCTGACGATGCGGAACGGTATGGCTCTGCTACGATGTTACGTTCTGAATCGTGACAGCCATTAAAAGCGCTTCGCCTTTATTTTAAAATTATTGTGCAGACGAAAATACCCTTTCCCTCTAGCCTACTTCTACCGCCATTTTTTCTTGGACTTCATTTGTGCAAGAAAAACTCTTTCTTCCCCCTTACTTTGGCTTTTAGATACTAAGGAATCAGTCCAAGTTTGAGCAAGATCCTGAGCCCTCGCTCTGAGGAGTTCAGTCGAAAGAAAATATTTCAGCTTAGATGCTGGAATACCTGGCTACTGAAGTCTTTGTACAAAAACTTTGGAGGAAATGTCATCCGCAGCACGAAGTAAAAAGTCTTGTTCCTACTTCTTTTAAAGCTCCTTTATTACACCAACTATTTTTTCTCGTTAGAGAAAGTTAATGTATGACCAAACCGTTTAATGCGCGGGTAACTTCCTTAGACCAAAATAGTTATGACATTCCGAGAGTCATAACTGTTTAGAGTTTACTGTTTTGTAGCACGAATGTCATACTGTATAACTTATTAATTGGGGTGTCATCAAGTGTTTCGGCGGCCTATATTCTTCGTTATTTCTTGTCCATATAGCTCTAGTTACAAACCTACGACACCTGTGCTCCGGGGTGTCGTCATAAAAGCTACAACACCCCAGAATTACTATTAAGATATCGTAGTTACAAGTGTTGGGAATTGTATCCTAAAGCCAATCATTTGATGATTGTGCTAATGTAAATTGTATATAAATTGATATATTAATAAAAGTTATTGGCAGTTTATTTATTATAAGAACATCTTCTTAAAACTCTTAATAGTAATGAAGCCTTCAGGATCTTCCTTCATGATAAAGGAGGATTTATCTTTGAAGGTCCTTAAAAGAGTTCGCGACCAAATGATATACTATGACAGGGCCATAGTACTATCAATTATAGGACGTTGTATATCATATTGTTGGTTGTCCTCTTAACCAAGGAGTGTAGAGACATTGGTATGACATACAGGTGAAAGTGTAGGAGTACATTTCACCGAACATGACTCATTTCCGGATACTCTACTGTCAAGAGTTAATCCGAGAAGATATAGGTATAAGTATCCTTCAGACCTGAATATCACAACCAGTGGCTTACAAGAAACTCATTATACTTAGGTGCCGGACCACTTGGATTTCTAATCCAGCTACGAAAGGTTACTGGGTGTAGTCAAGTACTTGTGGTAGTCAGTTGTGGATCAAGATAGAATTTGACCTATCCCATTAAAAGGAGAAAAGCTTGTGTTTCATTTAGCAAGACCTTGGCCAAGGCACTTCATGTGAAAGTCACATGATCACTAAAATTGAAATCACTTTATGGATTTGCTGTTTAGAGTTGACAGGCTCTTAAGCCATCCTTAGCATTGTGGTCAAGAGGATGAATTATACGATAACTATTTCTTAGGGTTCTTGGAGTTTGCTCGGCAACTTTTTGACCTATCCGGACGTCGGGTTCCATTGCTAGATGGGCACATCGATTAGTATAGAAAATTGTTTCTATGCTACCAGCTTAGGTTCGAACCTAGAGAGTCACATGCATAGAAGTTTCCTAGGATGATCTATTGCTGATCAACGATTGAGAATCGTATATGATTTAATTAATCAATTTGATTGATTGAATTATCTCAATTGGATTAAGTACAAGTGAATAAGATTCAATTTGGTTTAAGTCTATTAGAAGGACTAATCAATTTCAAATATTGATTTGAAATTAGATTTGATTTGGATTTAAATATATTCAGGATTAGCCAAATTTTTTTTGGGCTAAGACCATGATCTATATTGGTTTAATCCAATAAATTCAAATTAGCTTAAAACCAAAAATCCAAACCCCATGTGTGAAAAAGGTTTTCTCGCATCTCATCTCATGAGAAATTAAATTCTTATGCAGAATTTAATTTATAACTTTTAGTCTTCTTCAAATGATTCTCAAGTTCAAGAAAAATAAATTTTGCTAAAAGATGCCTCTTGGAAGAGCACTCCACATAACTCTCAGTGCATTGACAAGTGTGTGAATTAATGTGCCTCTTTGGAAGAGCACTCCACACAACTTTCCGTGCATTGACAAATGTGTGAATTAATGTGCCTCTTTGGAAGAGCACTCCACACAACTCTCCATGCATTGATAAGCGTGTTATTATATGCCTCTTTGGAAGAGCACTCCACACAACTCTTCATGCATTGATAAGTGTGTGAATTTAATATGTCTCTTTGGTTTTCACAAAACAACGGAATTCTAAATGTTAGAATTCAATAGGCTGGCTAATATGAAACTATAAATAGAGGACATCCCTCACCAGATAACAAAAACACAAGATCAAAAGAGATCAAAAAAATTCTAAACAGTTAGAACCAAGTGTTACAGTTCTAAGAGTTAGAACAGAAAATTCTGGTGTGATTTTAGTATTAGCAAAAGCTTGGTGGATCTTGGAGGAAGATTCAAGTGGAAGAATTCAAGATCAGCAAAATTTTTTTCCGCGAGCTAGCACTCTCGGGAATCTGATCATTTAGAGGCTTCGCGTGGACAATACTAGAGGCCGGACGATTGAACGGCTGCAGAGCACAAAGGATTTACCTACTATTCTAAGGTGAGTGATTTGATCCTTAGATCTTAAGGCAGGCTTCAAGATGAGTAGTATGACTTCTCATCTTGAAGATTAAGATATGATCTTAATTATTTAATTTATATGCAATACTTAGATCAAACGATCTTATAATATAAGGCAAAGATATGATCTTGGTGCATGTTAGAAAGATTAATATGTAATCTTTAAATTTCCGCATTGATAATTGTTATCAATTTTAAAATATACATGCCTCGGGGATTAACTCTCCCAACAACAAGCCTACGACACCCGTGCTTATAACTGACCATAGAGAGACATGGGAATGTATATAAAGAAGAGGAGAAGAGGGGGGAGGGGCATTCTACGGAGGGCTAAGAGGAGAAGAGGGGGGACTGACTCCCCAGTTTAAACCTAAGAGTCCTGGAACGGGTGTCGTCGCCTTAAAGCTAGGGCGTCGTCAGATGAGAGCTGGGGTGTCGTCGCCTTTAAGGTATGGTATCATCGTGCTAAAGCTGGGGTGTCGTAAAAGCCTAAGTCGGGGATGTCGCAAACGATTTTCGGCCAAAATCCTCCTATGATATCGTGGGGATTCTCTCCGTGGTCAGTTATAAGCATGGGTGTCGTAAGAGTAGTGCTAAGTGCCGTGAGGTTCAACTGGGGTGTCGCGAAGGATTTTCGGTCGAAATCCTCCTAGGGTGTCGCAGGATTCTCTCCGTGGTCTGTTATAAGCACGGGTGTTGTAACATTGGTGCTAGGGTGTCGTGAGGTTTCAACTGGGGTGTCGCGAAGGATTTTCGGCCGAAATCCTCCTGGAGTTTCGCGGGGATTCTCTCCATGGTCAGTTATAAGCACGGGTGTCGTAGCATTGGTGCTAGGGTGTCGTGAGGTTTCAACTGGGGTGTCGCGATGGATTTTCGTCGAAATCCTCCTAGGGTGTCGCAGGGATTCTCTCCGTGATCAGTTATAAGCATGGGTATCGTAGCATTGGTGCTAAGGTATCGTGAGGTTTCAACTGGGGTGTCGTGAAGGATTTTCGGCCAAAATCCTCTTTGGGTGTCGCAGGGATTCTCTCCGTGGTCAGTTATAAGCACGGGTGTCGTAGCATTGGTGCTAGGGTGTCGTAAGGTTTCAACTGGGGTATCGCGAAGGATTTTCAGTTGAAATCCTCCTGGGGTGTCGCGGGGATTCTCTCCGTGGTCAGTTATAAGCACGGGTGTCGTAGCATTGGTGCTAGGGTATCGTGAGGTTTCAACTGGGGTATCGCGAAGGATTTTTGGCCGAAATCCTCCTGGGGTGTCGCGGGGATTCTCTCCGTGGTCAGTTATAAGCACAGGTGTTGTAGCATTGGTGCTAGGGTGTCGTGAGGTTTCAACTGGGGTGTCGCGAAGGATTTGCAGCCGAAAATCTTGGGGTGTCGCGAGGATTCTCTCCGTGGTCAGTTATAAGCACGGGTGTCATAGCATTGGTGCTAGGGTGTCGTGAGGTTTCAACTGGGGTGTTGCGGAGGATTTTTGGCCGAAATCCTCCTGGGGTGTCGCGGGGATTCTCTCCGTGGTCAGTTATAAGCACGGGTGTCGTAGCATTGGTGCTAGGGTGTCGTGAGGTTTCAATTGGGGTGTCGCGAAGGATTTTCGGCCGAAATCCTCCTGGGGTATCGCGGGATTCTCTCCGTGGTCAGTTATAAGCACGGGTGTCGTAGCATTGGTGCTAGGGTGTCGTGAGGTTTCAACTGGGGTGTCGCGAAGGATTTTCGGCTGAAATCCTTATGGGGTATCGCAGGGATTCTCTCCGTAGTCAGTTATAAGCACGGGTGTCGTAGCATTAGTGCTAGGGTGTCGTGAGGTTTCAACTGGGGTGTCGCGAAGGATTTTCGGCCAAAAATCTGGGTGTCGCGGGGATTCTCTCCGTAGTCAGTTATAAGCACGGGTGTCATAGCATTGGTGCTAGGATGTCGTGAGGTTTCAACTGGGATGTCGCGAAGGATTTTTGGCCGAAGATCCTGGGGTGTCGCGGGATTCTCTCCGTGGTCAGTTATAAGCACGGGTGTCGTAGCATTGGTGCTAGGGTGTCGTGAGGTTTTCAACTGGGTGTTGCGAAGGATTTTCTGCCGAATTTCTCCTGGGGTGTCGTGAGGTTTCCTCTTGGGATGTCGTAAAGCTTACTATGGTAACAGTGTATTTGGTTTCCCGACACTCTCTTCAGTAATGGTTTATGTTCCCCATCCCCCGAAACTCAGCGAGGGAGGCGCAACCCTTCGTTTCTTGTGAGAGCCCATTGAGATGGTGGCACATGGCGAGTTTCCACGATAGGGGCACCGGAGCTGATAGCTCGGGCAATTGAATCACCCGCTAGGAGTAGCTTAAATATGGATGTGGGAATGTCATCGTTAATCACCTTTTCAGCTGATCTTCTAAAATTTTTGGATACTGAGATGGCTTCTGGAGGCAAGGGGCGATCGACTGAAGCGCCAAGCAGCGGGGGGCTCCATCGGAGCCGCACTATGGTAACCGTCGATGGGGAGGTCTTTGCGTCGTCATTCACAAACCGCGAGCGACTCCATAGGGCGGCCGAGCAATACCTGGCCATTTCAATGAGCTCCATCGGAGCCGCACTACGGTAACCGTCGATGGAGAGGTCTTTGCGTCGTCGCTTGCAAACCGCGAGCGACTCCACAGGGCGGCCGAGCAATACCTGGCCTTTCAATGAGAGAGATCGAGCTCTTGCATCGGGCCAACAGTCGACTAGAGGGGCAAGTAGCGTTCCTCCAGCGCCGAGTTAGCCCCACAGCGTGGGAGGAGCTCGGCAGCGCTCAGAGAAGATGACAAGCCATAGTGAGGGCTCCTGAACTTTTTTCTTTTCTTTTCTTCGCGTCTTTCTTTGTGTGATGAATAAAAAGAAATTTTAGTAACTTTTGTGTTTGCTGTCAGATCGAAGGAGCACAGCCGAGAGTGTGCTCGATTTCTTTCCGATCTATAATTTCAACATCGTCTGTGAAAATATAGGCATACAGTCATGAATAATGATATCCATATATTTAGCTGTCAATATATCATGACAAAGCATTAGGACACCAAGGTTAAAAAAAATACGACACCTCACTTGAAGAAATACGACAGCACAATTAGGCTGTTACGACACCCCAGCTCTCATCGGACGACACCCTAGCTTTAAGGCGACGACATCTCCAACTTAGGCTCTTACGACACCCCAGCTTTAGTGCGACGACACCCTAGCTTTAAGGCGACATAACCCGTGCGGGGACTGTTAAGGTAGGGACCGATGACTTAGGCTCTTACGACATCCCAGCTTTAGCGCGACGACACCCCAGCTTTAAGGCGATGACACCCGTACGGGGACTGTTAAGGTGGAGACCGATGACTTAAGCTCTTACGACACCCAGCTTTAGAGCGATGACACCCTAGCTTTAAGGCGATGACATCCGTGCCAGGACTGTTAAGGCGGGGACCAACACTTAGGCTCTTACGACACCCCAGCTTTAGCACGACGATACCCGTGCCGGGACTGTTAAGGCGGGGACCGATGACATCCCCGAATTAGGCTGTTACGACACCGCAGCTCTCATCCGACGATACCCTATCTTTAGCGCGATGATACCCGTGCAGGGACTGTTAAGGCGGGGACCAATGACATCCTCGACTTAGGCTCTTACGACACCCCAGTTTTAGCGCGACGACACCCTACCTTTAAGGTGACGACACCCCAGCTCTCATCTGACGATACCATAGCTTTAAGGCGATGACACCCGTTCCGGGACTCTTAAGGTTTAAACTGGGGAGTCGCTCCCCCTCTTCTCCTCTTGGCCCTCCGTAGAATGCCCCTCCCCCCTCTTCTCCTCTTCTTTATATCCATTCCTATTGTCTCTCCATTGTCAGTTATAAGCACGGGTGTCGTAGGCTTGTAACTACGGTCTCTTAACAGTAAATCTGGGGTGACGTAGCTTTTATGACGACACCCCGGAGCACGGGTATCGTAGGTTTGTAACTAGAGCTATATGGACAGGAAATAACGGGGAATATAGGCCGCCAAAACACTCTGACGACACCCCAGTTCATAAGTTATACATTATGACATTCGTGCTACAAAACAGTAAACTCTAAACAGTTATGACTCCCGGAATGTCATAACTGTTTTGGTCTAAGGAAGTTACCTGCGCATTAAACGGTTTGGTCACACATTAACTTCCTCTAACGAGAAAAAATAGTTGGTGTAATAAAGGAGCTTTACAAAGAAGTGGGAACAAGGACTTTTTACTTCGTGCTGCGGATGACATTTCCTCCAGAAGTTTTTGTACAAAGACTTCAGTAGCCAGGTATTCTAGCCTCGAAGCTGAAATATTTTCTTTCGATCGGACTCCTTAGAGCGAGGGCTCAGGATCTTGCTCAAACCTTGGACTGATTCCTTAGCATCTAAAAGCCAGAGCGAGGGGGAAGAAAGAGTTTTTCTTGCACAGATGAAATCCAAGAAAAAATGGCGATAGAAGTAGGCTGGAGGGAAAGGGCATTTTCGTCTGCACAATAATTTTAAAATAAAGGCGAAGCGCTTTTAATGACCATCACGATCAGAACGTAATATCATAGTAGAGCTATATCGTTCCGTATCGTCAACCATATAGGATCTATGTGGATCAATTAGGAGAGACGATGTAGCCCACGTAGGACTTGCTGCACCGAAAACGATGCAGAAAGACTTTTCATTCCTTAGTTTCGGATCCTCACCGGCCTTTTTGTTTTATGGGCTTCCTGCTGGACATGCGTTTTTTTTTTTTTTTTTTTTGGTACAAAAACGGGCGATCACACTAACCTAGTGCGAGTCAGCCCAGAAAGGTCCGAATACAAAATTTGCTGTAAAATAGATGGACAGGGATCGCTCGGCTTCAAAAACCACGATCCATCATGCTGGGCCACAAAGGACGCTACCCAGTCCGTCGCCGAATTAGCTTCACGATAAATATGGCAAATCCGGGTACAGTCAACCTTGGAAAGGATGGAACGAATGTCCGTCAGAAGCGGGTTTGTAGAATCAGAATGGCAGTTCTCCTTCTGCAACCAGGAAATAACCGCCAGGGAATCACCCTCAATGACAATCCTATGGGCCTGAAGATTCCTGACAGCATAAGAAATGCCCGCCCAGGCCGCATAAAGCTCAGACATCAGGACGGAGGAGTCAATAGATCCAAAGCCTCCCGCTCCCAAAAGCTCACCTTAAGAGTCACGGATAAGGAACCCAGATCCAGCCGCTCTGCCACGAACACTACCATCAAAATTAATTTTGATGAACCCTGGGGGAGGGGGATCCCAGGAGATGAAGACCGCATGGCGGTTCGCTACCGAAGTAGCAGGGGATCCCCAGAGACCAGAGACATCAGAACCAACCCGGGCACAGTCCATGAGCAAAGAACTGATTTTTCTCATAATTCTGAAGGAGGACACAGCGTCGTCCGTAAAAAGAATCTGGTTTCTCGATAACCATATATGATAAGCCGTGGCAACCCAACAGCTGCACCTCTGCGGAGAAGCTCTACGAATATCCAGGAAGAACGAAGAGCGAGGAGAATCCTGAACGTCTCTCCTAACAGAATAACCAACCCTTTGCCATATGCAACTCACCCTGGGGCAGGTAAAGATAGCATGATCTGAAGATTCGTCCTCCTCCCTGCATAACGGACAACACGGATGAATCTCCAGACCTCTTCTAGAAAGAAGAAGACAAGTGGGAAGGCAATCCCATAGAAGCTTCCACATAAATAGCTGCACTCTGGGGAGGGTGGGAAGCTTCCAAATCCACTCAGCATCCATCGAACGCTGGGACCCTGGCCTAAAATCATCATCAAATCCTTGATTGGCGCCCTAGAGAGACAAGATTTCTGCCAAAGTCTGGAGTCAGATGTGCACCCTGGGATAATGGGCATCGAGAGAATACGTCTAGAAAGCTCCAACCCAAAAAACCGAGTCACAGAAGGGATATGCCAGGCAGGGGGATCAGAAGAAATCAAATCCTTAACCCGAAGGTTATAAGGGATGTCGATGCTTATAAAAGAGGGCCATCGTGAGAGAGGAATATCTGAAAACCAAGTATCCTGAATAACATCTATAGATGATCCATCTCCCATCATACACGTAACATTACCCCTGATAGCCTGACCAAATCTGCAAACTTCCTTCCAAAAGGAGGAGCAACCACGTGGAGGCCTGATATAAGAATCCGGCACCCAGCCACCATACCTAGCACGCATAATAGTACTCCAGAGACAATGCGGCTCCAGAAGGAATCTAGACGCATGTCTGGCAAGGAGGGCATCCCTTCTAACAATCAGAGACTGGATCCCAAGACCGCCGTCTTGGATAGGCATACAAACTGTGTACCATGATAAAAGATGCATACCATGACCTTCTTGCGTAGTAGCCCACAGAAAATCACGGAAATTTCTCTCAATCCTCTTAAGGCAAGTAATAGGAATAATAGAATTAGACAGAAGATACATGGGAAGAGAGGAGAGAACCGAGCGTATAATAATAATCCTAGCCATCATCGAAAGGCCAGTAACCTGCCACCCCTCCATACGCTGATGAATCCTCTTCTCCAGCTCGAAGAAATCAGAACAACGGGGACGTCTTCCTGTGATAGGAACCCCCAAATACATCAATCTGTCTGCCTGAGTAGAGACTCCTGATAAAGAAATAATAGCTTCCCTGATAGCTCTAGGAGTCTTTGGGCTGAAACATAAAGTGGATTTTTGAAAATTAACCTTCTGGCCTGAAGCCTGACAATATCTCTGGATAATAGAATAGAAAGACGACGCATTAGCAATAGAAGCCTTGCCCAGGAGAATGCAATCATCCGCAAACAGGAGATATGGGACACCAAGGGGCCCTCCGCACCAGCCAAATAAGGGACAATACTCGATCTCTCTGCGCCTGATGGAAAGCCCGAGACAGATCATCCACAGCTAGAATAAACAACAACGGGGACAAAGGGCAACCCTGGCGGATCCCCACAGTAGAGTGAAAGAATCTGGTCGGACTACCATTAATAATAATAGAGAAGGACGGCGTCTGAATGCATGCCATAACCCACTCAATGAACAAGTCATCAATTCCAAACTCTGTAAGAGAGCGACACAAAAAGGCCTAATTCAATCTGTCATAGGCTCTCTCCATATCAAGTTTAACTGCCATAAGACTTCTCGTGGCCGAAGCTCTCTGCAGATCAAACATAAATTCCTGGGCAATGAGAATATTATCTGAAATAGAACGCCCTCTAATAAACGCCCCTTGTTCAGCAGAAATTAGGCGAGGGATCACCAGAGCAAGCCTACGAGCCAAAAGCCGAGCACAGACCTTATAGAGCGTAGTGCATAGACTAATGGGCCGAAAATGCTGAGGAAGGGAGGCATTAGGACGCTTAGGCACCAGAGAAATAAAGGTCTGATTCCATTCCGCTGGAATTTGTTTAGCCTGGAAAACAGACTGAATTGCCAAAACCACCTCCTGACCCACAATATCCCAATATTGACGATAAAAGAAAGGCGGAAACCCATCAGGCCCAGGGGCCTTATTCGGGCCAAGGTCCCAAAGGGCCGCCCTAATCTCGTCCGCAGAAAATGCTCTGGCCAACATACTGTTATCTACAGAAGAGACCTTCACAGAATCAAAACTGGAGTAACTGGCCCTCCCGCACCGGAAGAATCAGTCCATCTAGACTGGAAAAAGTGAAGAATCATCTCCCTAATAGATTGGGTATCCTCCTGAGAATTCCCCTCATCATCAACTAATCTCGAATCCTATTGGCAGCACGCCGCTTCAAGGTAGCCTGATGGAAAAATCTGGTATTACGATCACCATCACAAATCCACTGGGCCCTGGATCGCTGCCACCAATAAACCTCCTGCTGACGAAGAAGAGAGTGATGCTGAGCAAGCTTATCCCGAAGAGAAGAGAGGTCAGAGGCCTGCAAACATCCGTCCTGATCTTCCTTAGCCTGAAGAGCGCTAATATCACTTTCAGTCTGTTCAATATGTCTAACCAAATCCCCCAATTCCACTCTGCTCCATCTGGATAATCTATGCCTGGTCATCTTCAGACGGCGAGATAAACGATAAACTGCATTTCCCCGGACCGGGAGATGCCAGATGTGATGAATAATAGCACGAGCAGCTGAATGGCCAGACCAAAACTGCTCAAATCTAAACTGCTTGCGCTGATACTGAGCAGTATCCGTGGAAATCAAGATAGGGCAGTGATCAGAAGCAATACGAGGAAGATGAGAGACAGTAACCGCAGGGAACAAATGAAGCCACTGAGCTGAAGCCATTGCTCTATCCAGCCTCTCCCAAACACGAGCTGAACCCTGCCGATTATTACACCAGGTGAATTGAGGACCAGAGTATCCCAAATCCATCAATCCCGAAGAATCAATGAAAGATCTGAATTCAGTTATGTCAGCAGAGCCAGTAACTCGTCTTCCCCCTCTTTTCTCACTAGGCTCCGTAATGCAATTGAAATCTCCAGCAATAACAGACGGAATACCTTGGTCAAGAAGGGATCGGAGTTCAGACCAGAGAATCCTTCTCTCCCTATAGTCCGTACTGGCATAAACAGCCGATAATAACCAAGGCTCAGAAGCTTCTTCAGAGACAATCATGCTTATCTGCTGATTACACTGGTGGAAAGCATCAATCGTAACCGCAGTAGAACGCCAAAGAGCCAACATACCTCCAGACAACCCTTCAGCCTCCACGGCATACGAGGACCATGAACGGGCCACTTGCTTACGAAACCGAGCCAGACTCTCACCCGACAGTCTCGTTTCCAAAAGGACACATATGTCAAACTTATGCAGCTGCAATAATCTTCCAAAAGAGGAACGAAAAGAAGGCTTACGAGCACCTCTTACATTCCACAGAAGGATCTTCATTTACAGACTGGGAGAAGCTAGGACCCCTCCATGGTCCTCCGATATAATGCTATCAGCAATACCCCCTGCCAGCGGAGGGCAAACCTCAGACTGAGGATCTGAACAGCCCCGAGACCCATCCTTCTCCTCAGGAGAACCAATTGGAACAGAGCTAGGACCCTGTCCTACAGGACTTCCGACAAACACAATCGCCATAGTCCCAGAACCTTGGATAGACTGCCCCCTAGGTCGATAAGAATCACCAGTCTGGCCGGGAGGGGGTAGGTCAAGACCGACTCAAGGAGAATCAGCGACCCCCCCTTTTTTAATTACTGAGGCCTTTCCTTTACCCTTCCGGGGAGCCGATTTAGGAAACGACCTTGGAGACATTGACACCTCCGGCCTGGCCCGCTTCAAGGAACCCGGGAACCCGTCCCTACAGTCCATATGGCCATCATCTCCCACCTCCAAATCTAGAGAGGAAAATGGATTAGAAATCAGCACCTCATTGTTCAGAGTAGGCTCACTGGCACAGACTTTGTTAACTGTCTTCTACTTCAGAGCAAATTGTTTCAATACGGCACCCCAGGCTCTGCATCAGTCTTCAACGAAACAGGGGAGATCTTCTTCCCCGGCTGACTCGCTGCCGCTCCAGAGCCACCAGCGGACATCTTGGAAAAGGAAGCCTGCCTACGAGCCACCTTCACCGGAGATTTCCATCCGTCTTGACTGCCCTCAGACCTTAGGCGAAGCCCGACCACTGAAGAAGGTGAAGGTGAGGCGAAGGCTGCGGACGACACAGACACATTCGAACGAGAGCTTCCCCTACCGTCAGTCTGAGAACCCGGAGCTCCTCTCCTCTGTCTCACTGCAGCAAGCCATGGACCAAAAATAGTATCTGAAGCTTCAACCTCCCCAGCCGACGGGAGCGAGCAGGGACCTCCCAAATGGATCGAGCCGCAGCTCCAGCAAAGGCCTTGAAGGTTCTCGTAAGAGAACTGTTGCCAAAACCTCTGATTGAAGCCTTGCACACGAGCTCCAGGACGAAGAGGCCGAGATAGATCAATCCTCATGCAAACCCTTGCAAACCCTCCTCCTCTGTTTCTCGCCAAGGTAGCAGCATCGGGACAGACGTAATCCCCCGCCATTGCCAGAATTGGTTTGAGAAACTCAGCTTTCCAGAACTCCAGGGGGAGGTTCGGCAGCCGGACCCAGATCAACGCCGACGGATTGAGTCCACAGCCGGAGCAAAATCCGGCCTCCAACCCTCGATACCAATCACCTGACCATTGATTACCCACGGCCTTTGCAATACTAACTCCCTAGCTTCGGGAGATTCGAAGCGGAATACATGGCACCGGAATGCCATGCTTGTCGGGACGATGTCGCCAGTAGCTCCGGCGCGCCTGAATTCTCTGAGAAAAGCCTCCGTCGGAACCCATCGATGGTATGAACGAGCTATAATAGCAGTCTTCATCCACCCAGCAACCTCCTCAGCAGCTCCGCAGATGAGAGGGACACCACCTCCGGGAAGGCTGCCTCCAATCTCGCCACAGTGGCCGGCGACGGAGAAGAAGACACCCAGCTGAACCCTCCTTCCGCCGCTGTTCTACCGGAAGCCCGGCCTGCATCAGCCGCATCCGAAGCCATAGGAAGGGCGGCAATGACTGAAATGAGCAGCTAGCCAAAGGCGAAGACTCGACGACGTCGATCGCCGGAAGATCGGGGACGAAGCAGCGAGAAGCACGAATCTTAAAGCAGAGAAGTCAGATAGAACCGGAGCTAAGGCTGCACGATTCTTAAAGCACCCTGCCGGACATGCGTTGAACAAAAGTTAAATGACCCCGGCTTCTGGAAAGTATGAAATCAGTCTGGCTAATGGTCTAGTAATTTTTAGTCGCTTAAAAATCTCACTAATTAATGAGATGGTCTGGCATTCTGCCATTGCCTCTTTCATTAGCATGCCATATAGTCGACAAGTTTAATATTTGCTACGATCGACGAGTTACGACTTTTTTTTCAGTAAAAGTTTTATAGAAAAATCTAATAAAATTTGTTATTAGAATTGGAAAGTGTATTAGTATTAGAAATGTAAAGTGAAACAACCTTGGAAAAAAAAAAAAAAAAAAACTTTGAGCGCAAACTTGTAAAGGTATAAGTCGCATCAAAGCTAAAGTTGAACCAATTTGAAATCATTAAAATTATACAATCCAAATATCAATTTTATAATTTAATAATTCCAATAGTTGGACTAGAATTGAAATTCTAAATTCTAAAAATTTATGAAATTAAAATTATGAGACAAAATAATTAAACTGGTGAGAGAACTGAAATTAAGTTTATAAAACCTACATTAAAATATTTTATATTTCTTAGAATACTCATTAAACCAAAATAATATATTTTCAAATTTCAATCAAATCGCTTTGACTTTATTTGCTTCTTTTATTTTTCAGAGTTCGTTGATCTTAAGCTTGTTCCATCAAAGCTTAATTTTTTTTAAAAAAAGTATTTTTTTATTTTGATTTTAAATATTTGATTGAAATCATTAAAGTATGGTATCAGTCGGAATTGGTTCGAAAAATTTTATGAACCAAGGATGCCCATTCAGCTGGTTTTCCTAGTGGAATAAGTTATTGACCTGAGTGGGCGCCCACGGGATTATGACATTTGACCTCATTCACGCCGTTGCGTTGCGTGTCCCCGGGCTGCTACGAGAAACCCGTGTACGTCACCGACGACGGAAAGAAAGGGCCCGGTTGGCGAAGAAGGCGGGGCAAAGCTGTCCTTCGCCCGCCAAACTCCCCGACCCGATAAAAATCACCGACCAATGGGAGACCACGCCGAGGAAGAATCCAAGAGCTCCGGCGACTGCTCCAAACAGTAAAAAGAAACCCTAGCCCAGGTCTGGCCCCTCTTAGTTCTCTCCTTAATTTAGTCGTGATTCGTAGTTATCGAAATTATTCTAGATTAACTGTCAGTTTTGATCCAATATCCGTTTCCTTGATTTTTTTTTTTTTTTTGTATAATTCTGTTGCCTTCTCTTGAGATCAACTGGGGATTGATTTGTTTCTTTTATGAGCTCGTCGAGTTTTAGGGATCATAGGAGGCTGAGTTTGATTTGAATTGGCCGTGATTTTAGGTGCTGAGTTTTGATCTCACTAGTGTTTATGGTTTTGATTTGGGATGGCTTCATGTTGTTTATTTTGGGAGTTTTGGGAAATCAAAACTTTATGGATTTATAGCATTTAATATGTTGCTAGGATGGTAGATGAATATTAGAGTGATCCCGTTAATCTATGAGTAAAGATTCTTGGGTTCTTGTTTTTATAAGGAGCTAAGCCTTTTAATTTCTGTTTCTTAGATTATTTTAACAAATATGAATTTATGATCTCTGATACGGATGGCGGTTTCCCTGGGGTGATATTATCTCGGGCACAACCTTCGAAAGCAATGATGTGACAATAAAACCCAGGGCCACCAGCGTCGGCCACCGGCGTCGGCCCCCAGCATCAGTCTCCAGAGTGGACCACCAGCGTCGGCCCCCAGCGTCGGCCACCAGCGTCGGCTCCCAGCGTCGGCCCCAGCGTCGGCTTCCAGCGTCAGTCTCCAAAACTGACCACTCGCGTCGGCCTCCAGCGTCAGCCTCCAGCGTCAGTCTCCAGAGTCGACCGCTAGCGTCGGCCTCCAGCTTCAGCATCAAAGACCAACTGTGTTAACACCTGTAGCTGGCGTCGGTCATCAGAGCGGGCCACCAGCGTCGGCCTCCAGCGTCCACCCTCAACACTAGTCCTCAAGGCCAGCCTCAGCGTCGGCCTTCGTGAGCCCCAATCCTGAGGTTTCGGCTTCGACCTCTAGCGCCGCCACTCAGCCTGAGCCCTCATTGTCAGCCATCATACGAGGATTAGTCTTAGGCAACAAACCCCGCGATCTAGGGTTTGTTGCCGAACAGCCCGGTTACCAAGATCACGGGCAAGTGCCGGCCTGATCGGCAGTTGCCGCTATAAGCGGCCCCCTATCCCGCAACAGTCCAACCGCTTACCGTTCGACGAAGCGGATTCGACCGTTCCAACTGACCAAAGTATACGGGATTTCTCCAACAGGTATAAAGAGAGAACCCGAGCTCCAGGCGAAGGGACTCTCTCTCTTTCTCCCTCTCCAAAAATCCATAAACAATTCAATAAAAGAAAATTCCTGTTGGACGACTCACTAACAGGAGCGTCGGAGGGTCCCCGCCGGAACCACCGGCCCGGGACTTTTTGCAGGCTATCGGAGGAAGACGGCGACCTCTCCCTTTTTGCAGAATCGGTGATCTTAAACTGCCCGACGTTCCCCATACGTGATTCGACCA